>QEOY01002036.1:47456-129813 GCA_003123805.1 Juglans sigillata
AGTGCATCACAAGTCCAAACATAGTATCACTCACATAGCCAAAAATAAAATACGCTCTTATTTGCAACAATCACAATGGTTGTTCACACCTCATAAGTTCATCAATATCAAAGTACTTCATGTGAGTGTGTGAGTGATAATACTTCAATGACTCATATATATGAATTTTTCATTCTTTTCCTTCTTCTTTTTTTCTTTCTTTTCATAGATACTCTCAAGAGATTGTCTCTCACCTTAAAAGCCACATTCTTGACTTATCTAAAACATTATCTAATAATTTCTAGATACACTTCAAATGTTTATAGATAAAATCAAAGTGACTTACATTCATCAAACTTACAAAGTATTAAATAATCTTTATCCATCTAGTCACCTAGTACTAACCAAAATCTTGCATTTACACATATATGATCTACCTCACCAACCACCGGGAAAAGAGATAACTTCAGAAGACTTTGCATGGAATGAAGGAAAAGTATACTTCATGCATGGTTTCTTTGAAATGATAAGAACATGATCGATCGTTATTATCATGGGGTTTGAAGCTATTTAGAATCTGATAGCCTGTGTGTGTGTGTGTAAGAAATGGGTTGTCTTGATTAATGTTAATTAATCTATCTATAAGCTTTTTTCCTCCAATAATGAAGAAAGGAAATCCCGAAATTAGTAATCCAATAAAGCTAGTTTTCGTCGCTCAGGTTTCTTGAAGGGATGATCGTCCAATGTGCCTAGCTAGCTGGCCCTATCGATGATCCCTATATATTGTGAATGCAAACGCTAGCTAGCTAGCTCCCCAAAGACAGATAAAATTAAAATAAATAAATAAAATATCAACGAACAGTACTGAAGGAAAGCGTACGTAACGTCCGATCAATTGCATGATGTGTTCAATCGATCAGCGGGCATGCATGCAGTACGTAGCCAGGAAGCCCATAACATGTACTGGATTGAGTAAGCTGGGACGGTCTAATGATTGAAGAAGACAACACATTTCAGATTCATGAAGTGGTGCATCATCATCATGTGGTCCCTAGCCATCACGCTTTTCTTTAATATATTCATTCAAAAGAAAAGCCAAAGTCATCTAGTATTAGTAGTAGTTGTTGTACTGTTGCGTCCATCGATCTCAAACATTCCTAATTTCCCGCCTCATGACTCACGACTCTGATCATCATCAGCATCATCCGATCCAATGCTCTCTCACCGTCCTCCATCATCGACCATCCCCTAGCTACCTAATTATATATATATAATGCTTCTGACGACGACTCGTCGTGTTCTTGTCATGCACTCTCCCCTCGCGCCTGCATGACTTGCCCTTTTCAACTACGTACGTAAGAAATAGTGCACTCTGATTCCAATTCATTTTACCACCTTAATTAATCTCATACCGGCGCGCGGCCTTCTCGATGATCTAGCTAATTAATTAGTTACTAGCTAGGTAATTCTTCTACAATAAACAATTAAACATCTCATGGTTAATTTATCAGGACCGCAGCAAGCATATTATATGCAGCATCATGCATTAATTAGTTTCCAAATTAAAAGATCACTTGTTTTGGTAGATATTTCGAATATTAAAACAAAATTTAATATTCTTGATATGAAAGTAATGCAGTGATCGATAATTGCGCGTACATGAGTTCTTTGAACAGTTCTAGCTACTTGTGGTTGTGGGCTCCTTTTCCTGAATATCTTTTCACAATTATATGAATATATACAAGGCAAAAAACATAGAATTGTCCAACAGATAATAACATTCCTGAACTTTAAATGCAATCATTGGAATATCAAAATCTAAACCAAAGCCACCTTAGCTGTTAGATATATGTATATGCAGTGCACTTTTATATATCTTGATCAAGCAAGCAGATCAGGCAGATGGTCCTGAAAGAAACTGTAGTAGAAGAAAATGATTATTGGTCGATCATGATCAGCATGCAATTATCAGGTACAGTTACCACAATAAATTTGAAGGACCACGAACCATTAATGCAGTAAAATCTAATAAATAATATCAAAGGGATTGGTCCAGATCAAAACCCATTAGCATGTGAAGCAGCATGTGTACGTACAATACTGTGGGGAAAGCTGCGTCGGGGTGGCGACATGTAATGCCGCCTTTCCGTATCACGTGCTTTCTGGACCATACTACGCTGTCTTTGTACATAGCCCTCCCAAAGTCTCAAATTAGTGGTTGAGACGTCATGTTGATGATCGATCATCCATCGATCTGCCTTTCGATTAATCATGTACAGCTACATGAGATCGATCGATGTAGAAATATTGCAAAAGTATCGATCCCAAAACTCAAAAAGACAATGTCACAACATTGACATACATATTAATGTTTTCTTTTTCTCGAACCAAGTTTTTCATCCCAAAAGATTATTTTGGTGGAAAAAGTTGTAGATCAACAACTACTAGCTATAGAGCTTGTGCCAAAGGCACGTGCCTGATTGACATAATCCCAACTTTTTAAAATAGAGGTCTGAAGTTTGAAACCCTCATCCCACCTCTAAAAAAAAAAAAAAAAAAAAGGAAAGGGCTATAAAGCTTTTGATTACTTCCTTAAATAATTTTTTCTTTTTTAAAAACGAGTGGTATTAACAAACATTAACAGGAGAAAATGGCAGAGACATTCAGCCCCATTGATCTTAATTGCTGGGCGTTTTTTCGAGAATTATTTCAACTTTTGATGATTAAAGGAACGTTAGTGGGAGAATGAGAAACATGCACCAACCCAATAGAGAGCGTATTCATGTTTTCCAATGAAACTTTTCTTTTTAAGAGAAAGATATATATATAAAAGAAAGGGAAGGATCGAGCACTAGTTTGAAAATTCGGATACGTGGTATATATAATCTTAATTATTATATATAATTGAGTGCATGTAATTATATATATTTTTTGATCATTTAAAAGGTCAATATATTATCAGTTTTAATAATTTAAAGAGCAGATGATCATAGTAATTAATTAAAAAAGTGCCAAGTAATTATTTTTTGAAAAAACAAAAAAAGAAGAAGAAAAAAGAGAGGAAATTAGAGTCGGCAGCAAAAGGAATTAAGGGGCCGTTTAAGTGGAATGATGGGATCTGGATGGGCCAGGCAATTATTAGTAGGGCACCATTTGCTGGTCCTAAGTGGGATTTTTGGAAGTAGAAATTTCTTGACGTTGATAGCTAGTCTACCTTCCGTTTATTGTATGTATATATTATATATGAGGCCAAACATTCCATTTTTTTGTATTGCTCATCAAACTCCATTCGGTCGGAATAAATCCTACAAAAATAGAATCACTAGTTGAGAAACCACACTACAAAAAAAAAACAAATATTTGTGATGATTATTTATAACGAGAATGAATATTTACTAGGGCTGTGCAGAATGGGCCGTAAGCCCTATCCGTCCGAAAGAACCGACATCCCCAACCTGTGAAATGCGGGTTCATCGGGTCAAATGTATGATAACAGGTTTTAGATAAAACAACCCGTTGAATCCGTCGAAACTGATTACTGAAGACAAAAACACACTGAACTAAAGACGCTGAAGATGAAAACACACTGAACTGAAGACGTTGAAGACGAAAACACATTGAAGTGAAGACGAAAACACTCTTATCTCCAATGCGGAAACCCTAGTCCCTATCACCGTTATCTGTCGCCGTCGCCGGTCGCAGAGGTCATCGCATAGGTGCGTTCTCTCTCTCTCTCTCTCTCTTTCTCTCTCTCTCTCTCGATAAGATTTAAGTTTTCTTCTTGGGTCTGACAGAATGCGACCAAAATCACTTGCATAAAACAGTGAGATTTTCCTATCATCTACTGATGAATCCTTTGAGAGGATTTTCAAAACGGGTGGAGGGATCAATCTGGACAACACTCGACTGTGGCGTTCCATGGCTTGTCAAACTGCAGATCGATCATATCCTAAAACCTTAAGCAAAAACAGAGATAAACACACAATCACACAACACAAATTAATGACATCTCACTGGCCATGAACCATAATCCTTGATTAACGATGGGGTTTGAGAAATGAAGCCCAGCCCTTCACTTCCTTCATCTTCTCTTTTGTTGTTCTCTTTGGATACATCGTTGGGATTTCTTGGGTTATTATCAGCGTCCTTCATTCTTCACTCTCAAAATAAAAAAGCAGGTAGCAGAGAAAAATCAGATGAAGATAGATCACCAACGTTTTAAAATTAAAAAAGGGAAAACAGAAAACCCGAACCGACCCGTAAATTATAGGTCAGGTCGGACCGGTTTGGAGCGCAAATGGTATCGGTTCGGGTCGGACCGGGTCCATACCCGCTTGGATGGTATCGGGTTGCAGCCCTACTATTTACGATGAAAATAAATATATTTTAATAAGAAATAATCATTTTCACAAGAAATAACTTGACACAATTAAGCTGTTTTTTTATAGTGCCAAAACTAAAAAACATTAAAAAACTATTAACTATTAACTATTTATATTCAATGTTCATTTGCAAGCAATAATGTATAAATTATAATATTTATAAATATTATTTATTTTCAATACTACAATTTTTTTTTTAAATGGCTGCCACGTATACAATGCTTCGATATTATATAGATGTAATTTTCAATAAAGAAAAGAAAGAAAAAAAAATGTGTGTGCCAATATTTATTTATTTATTTATTAAACAACCGATTTGGTTATAAATTAGTTGTAATTAATTGGATCTATTGCTTTCGTAAGAGATGATGATGATGATGATCAGTACCATTAATAATTATTAATCATATACCAAATGTCCTTAATTCTCCTTTTCTTAATTATTAATTCGAGCTAGCTAGCTCTTTGTGCAAAGTACGGCCTGTATATTAAATTGCTGATCATCATGTGCTTAAAAAAACTTGTGATTCCCCCGCCCCATTTTCATCATTCATCTCTTTTCTCTAATCGGTATATATATATATATATATATATATATATATATATATGAATAGATCGCGCTTTGATCTTCATTGGCAAAGTCTTCATCATAAATACATGAGACCCCATCAACTAGTGTTGACAGGGTTGAAATTGTGGGTGGAAAGCGTAAGCGTGTATGAATTCCAAAAAAAACAAAAAAGGTGGTCCGAAACTCCGAGTTATATACTGATGCTGATATATATATATATATATATATATATCTATGAACAGAAAAGATAGCATAGTGATATAATACAAGAAGAATAAAGATATATTGATGTATATCATATCGAAAAGCGAGTGATCTACAAATATATATATATATATATATAGAGAGAGAGAGAGAGAGAGAGAGAGAGAGAGAGGGAGAGCGAGCTAGGGCCACTTCATCTAGTTAATTCATGCATGGGACCTTTTACAAGGCATCTAAAGGAACCTTCTGATCTTAATCACGTTTTTTATAATTTACTTAATTTTGAATGCCTTCTTTTGGTTTTCCACAGTCTAAGACATGATCATGTAATGGTCTCTAGAACGCTCATATTAATGGTCAAACCTGGCTAGCTATAGACTCAATGCCAATCCAAGTTTTGTTCTCTCAACCCATCTCATCTAATCTCATCCCATCAATATATATCATCATAATAACTTTCATAAATTCTTATATAAAATATAACAAACCATTCAACTTTTTTAAATCTTAAAACAATAATAATATTAAAAAATAATATTATAACAATATTATTTTATTCAACTTTCAACTTTCAACTTTTATTTCAACTCATCTTATCTCAATTCACTATCCAAACCTAACCCATTTAAGTTTTTGAATGTCTCTTCAATTTGATAAGATATATGTAATGGTCCCTGGCTAGCTACTCCTGTCCTAGCTTGTATTATATGTATATCTGGGACTCTCTACTGATCCTGAGAGTCACTATAATTAAGGATGATCAATCATAATTCCTCGGAGAGATAGAGACAATAAAACAAAGTCAAAATCATGGAAACATCATTATTAATGTTGCAATGTACAGTGATTACAATAATACTACATGCACGTACGATCACCAGTACTGCTACCATGCCACGGCCAGTAAAAACACACACACACATATAAGGGTAAAATATCCTAAACTACTCTTTTGGTTCTTAATTTTAACCTTTCTAAATTTTTAATGTTTCTAATCACATCCCCCAGCAGTGATATTAACACAGATGACACAAGAAATGAAAATTTCCCTCAGCACTCCAATCCTCCAAACTTCTTACCCTATATGTTTACCTAGCTAGCTAGGTCGATCGAGTGCACGCAATTTGAATGTTTTTATCCTTATCGATGCTAGTACTTTTTCTAGCTGTTCTTTCCCTGCATGCTTTCCTCTAAACAAATGGGGCAGCTTTAATTTCATGGCACAATCATCTTGTTCATGGCTCCATTGAAGAAGATTATACACGGTTGATTGCATCGATCTGTAGTCATTTTTATCAGCTCATAATTCATGTCGTGGTAGTATAGTGCACGAGCAAATGAAAGCCATATAATTGGATGTGTGTGGCTCAGCTTTCCAGCTGTGCTCTAAAGTCTATATCTTCTGCAATCTTCCTGGCATCGGCAGACGTGCCTAGCAGGCCACGTTTGGTGAATCCCACAGCGTACAGCCCGCATCCGCCTTTCCATCCTTTCGGGAATGGTTCCCGAGGCAACCCATCTTTCTCGGAGAACATGTCACTCTCCTGATGACAACAAAATTTCAACTTCTTACAATTTCCTTTACTCGTGAATGAACACATGCTTGAGATTGTATATACATAAATTATATAAGCACATGCTCCTACCTTTAACCAAGATGGGACATTACTTTTGTATCCCGTGGCCAAAATGATAGCATCGAACTTTTCTACTTTCCCATCAGCGAACTCCACAGCATGGTGCGTTAGTCGCTTTATTGCGTTGTATACCTATATCCACGATGTGGGGGTGAAAGTTAGCTAGGCTTCTAGTTATCAAGGTGACATGTTTGATCATGTTACAAAACAATGTGTTTCAAAGTTGTAAAAAATGTCTGATTATTTAAGGACTAAGAGTTACACACACACACACACTCTCAATGAACCTTGATGTTCCCTGTCTTGATCTTGGCGAGTGTTCCAACATCTAACACGGGCGTCTTGCCAGACTTGTTCTTGAGCTCAAGAGGACCAAGCTTTGGGCGATTTAGACCAAATTGAGCGGTGTCCCCAAGCATCATGCGTGACATCAGAAGTAAGAATTGATCCACGAGGGGCATGGGGAGCCACTTGAGCAGCCACATGGACAATCCAAAAGTTGATCTTCCCAGCATCTCCTGGGGCAAGACATGCACCTGCAACATAATTTTAGGAAAAAGATCATGTGGTTAAAATAATAGAAATTAAAGGGCTAAAGATGTTGCATGGGACCTCTGATGATCAGTCCCGATAGCTCGTGTTCATTTGTGCCTCTTCTAGGGCATGACTTCCATGTCATTTTTCCATACCTAAAAATCTGCAAAATTGACACTAACTTCGGAGTTTTTTTTTTTTTTAATTTTGTAGTAACAATTTTATATAAAAAAGGTACAATATTAGGCTATATGACATAAGATTTTGTTCTGCTGGCCATTGTTGCGCATGCCAACAAGTAGCAAGAAAGTTAGAAAATGATGACCTCTTCTCCTGATGAAAAGTTCTTTATGGACAGACTCGATTTTTTTTTTTTCCATGGCTTTTACTGTTTACAGACTTCCGTTTTCTTTTGAGTAAAACCCTCGCCAGAATAGAAAAATAAAAGTCCAGATTAAGTCAACACCACAACAGTAAAAAATCGTCGAGCACAAAGAAAAACAGGAAATTATTAACTGCCATAAATCAATATTAAAGTTATATCATTTCCGCCCATACTTATAAAGCAATGAGAAGAACCGCTTCGGGAAATGTTTGAATAAACTTCACAAAGCTATATATTGCTGTTTAGCAGAGGTTTGAAATGTAATATTTCTTGTGTCGGAAGATTTCAAACTTCTTAATTTAATGGTTTCATTTCAGCTAATTTTGATGCTGTGAAGCAAGAACAACTTGCTCATGATAAACTGATCAGCTGCCTGTTTATCAAATATAATAGTCTGAGTTTAGTTTGATAAGAATTTAAATATGCTCACCGAATCTCTAACCACTAGGGAAGGGCGAGCATTATAGTTGCAGAGATCGAAGCAGACCTCCATGCCTGAGTTCCCGCATCCAACCACCAAAACACTCTTTCCACTAAACATATCCCCGCTCTTGTACGCACTTGTGTGGATCATAGTTCCACAAAATTCATTCATTCCCTCAATTTCTGGCACAACATTCTCTGCATTCTCTCCAGTTGCAACTATCAGCCATTTGCTTGCGTACTCTGCTTCTTCATTTTTCAAGCTCTTTGTCTTAACCCTCCAGAAAGCTCCAACTTGATCAAACTTTGCACTCACCACTGTTTCGTTGAATACAGGTTTTATCTCAAAACTGTCTGCGTAGGCCATTAAATATGCCACAAACTGTTGTTTAGTTGGGTACGTAGGGAAATTCTTGGGGAATGGCATGAAGGGGAGCTCACAGAATTTCTTTGGAAGGTGAAGACGGAGACGGTCATAGGTCTTTTGCTGCCATAAGGAAGCTAGGCAAGCAGCTCTTTCGAGGATTAAGCTTGGAATACCTCTTTGTTTGAGACAAGCTGCTGCAGCTAAACCTGAAGGGCCAGCCCCAACTATGACAGGCCCTGGCACCCACTTACACCTTGGTTTCGCCGTCTTTTGGTCGAGATGGTCATGGATTCGCTTGCCTCCCAATTCTTTCAAGTAGTCCATAAACAGCTAGCTGGTGAGAAAAGCCAAAGGGAAAGAGTTGCAATAAGATTTAAACTGATCACTTGGCTTCAGAGTGCCATGGGTCGACGTTCATGCAAAAGAAGAAAACGGAGGATGATATCGATACGTGATTATGACAGAGACTCAACTAATGGAATAGAGCTCGGGAACTCTGGCGCTCTCTTTGAGTGAGTATTAGGTGAGATTTTGGACAGAACATATTGGGAAGTCCTGGATTTCTGGAAATACGGATCATCAGGAGGGTTTCAACACTTTTAGGAAATGTGGGCTTGATCTTTTGGTTATGTTTAGTGGAGCAGAAAATGGAGAGCCAGATCAGCTGCGGAGCATGAAGAGGAAGAGCTTTAATTTGCTTAGAGAGCTGGAATGAGAGAACAAGAGAGGTTATTTTATTGTGGCAGTAGTATAGTGGGCTTGGGGGTAGATATATCGGTGGCTCTTGGTTAGGTTTTCTCTTTTGTTAGTTTTCTGTGCAGAAAAGGACAAAGAAGGGAGGTGTGGGACCAAAGATTAGAGTTCTTTACATGTACCTTTGATTAGGGCATCTACGGAATGTGCAAGACGAGTCTACAAAGAGTCCCACCAAATGAAAAGCTGTAATTACTGCCCGCTTGGATCTTTATACGTTCTTATAAATCTCAATATCTAAATATTATTTAAATATAATTATTCTTTAATTTTAAATTTTTAAAATTTTCATTTAATTATTTTCTAATCATTACAATTTTTTTAAAATTTTAAATAAATATAAAAAATAATTCAATTTTTTCAAATTTTAAAATAAAAATTATATTTTAACAATATTTTAACTTTATAAAAAATAAATAATTAAACATTAGAATAATCTAAATAATTTTATTCAACTTTTTTTTTTATTTTTTAAAAATTTATAAAATATCATAACATAAATTATTTTATTATTATTTATAAATTTCTCATCACATTTCAACATCATTCAGGAGTAAGTAGAGAGATAAAATATCTTAGCATCCTGCCTATAATTACCCGAATTCATGACCCATGCACATCCTCGATCAAACCTTATAAACTTAATCATCAAACCAACCAATAACATCCTCCTATGTACACATATACTTGACCCCACAGGTTCAAATCATATATATAGAGAGAGAGATCTACACGTACTTTTTACAACGACGTGTTGCTACTCCAGTCACCCATTGATGGCACTGCTCAATCAAAAGCAGTGGGCGTTGGGGATGAAATGCAGATCATGGTCAACCAATATTGTTCTAATTCACTACAAGAATTCTGGGTTTTTACCATGAATTTTTTTCCCTAGTCACACGGTGGTGGCAAATAATTACCGAATCACACGAAAACTATTTGTGAAAAATAAAACATGCCTTTTCTCACAAAATTCTGTCGGGAAGTAAAACTTTGTGAAAAAAATATGTTTTTAAAATGGAAAAAGATTTATTGTGGCGATATTTGTTCGCCGCAATATTTGTTGTAGTATAAGTATGTTATATATATGGACGTCTTGAAAATGTTTGGCGTGATTTGCAGCCAAGTTTTCAGGCCCCAAACTATATAATATTCTGACAGAGAGTCTCTAGCGAGATCAAAGATATATAAACCCTAGAATCAGATGTTTGAATAATAAGATGATTTATCGATCGTGTCCCAAAATCTTATGATCTCTAAGTGACTTATCGATCAGCCTAACACATTTATTACATAACTTGTTTTACTTAATTATATTCATCTGTCACTCAATTTCACTTAAAATAGATCAATTCATTTAGATAATTTTATTTGATGATTTCGTAGTCACTTTTATGTTTTTTTTACGTTTCTATTGACATGTCTTTAATTTCTCAATTTGATTATGTCATAATCTCTCCCCGTTATGATTATAAGTCACTACAAGAAATTTGACTTTTAGGGATGAAATTTGTTAGGAACGAATTAAATTTTGTCCCTAAAAGTCATTTTTGTCTCAAAAAATGCCTGAGCTACTAAATTCATTCGAATGGAAAAATATCCATTCGAACAAGATATTTTGTGACGAACAAAATCGTCTCAAAAAAGGAAAACCGTTCAAATGGAACAAAATAGATTCGAACATAGAATTAATGTCCATTCGAACCGTATATAATCTGTTCGAATAATAATATTGGCAGAAAATTAATTTATTTTTCTCGAGAAAAGTTAATAACCGTTCGAACTTAAATTTCTTTGTTTGAAGAGACACTTTTTAAATTAATTTTTTTATTAGTATGGATTTGTGCATATATTTTTTCCATTAAAGTAATAAATATTTTTTCCATTAATTTGTTATCATTTTCAAAATATAAAAATGTATATATATTATATTATGATTTGCAGTTAAAATATTTATAAATTCATAAATTACTTTTATGTAATTAACTTCAAAACTTTATAGTGATTTCTTTTATGTTAAAGTTATATAAATATAAATTTAAAAATAGTATCATTTTTTATATTATCATGAACGACAAGTAAAATGAAAAAAATAAACAAAGTAGTAAACACAAAAAATAAAAACCATATATTAATTACATCTCAAATATATAATATTCAATACAACATAAAAAAGTAAAATAATAATTAAAACGATCATTGGGTCCTTAGTAGATCAACATCCTCTTGCAACATTTTAATAGATCCTTCCAGATCCCTAAGCTTCTCCATGATGGGCTCAACGAACTCCACAAACAAAGCTCGTACCTGATCCAAATAGCCCCAGGAGTCTGTTTCTCAACAGTAGTAGCACTACTAGAAGTTGGATCTATGGGAGGATCACTAGGTTGTTCTGGTGCATTCTTCCGCAAGTGCCCATTACTCTTGCTGAATGTGATCTTGTTAAAGGGCCCCATCTGTGGCGACCTCCGCTTAGTGGCCGACACTGTAACCCCCGATCGGAGTAGGAGGTTAGATATCAACAGTGCAAATAGTAGACTACCTCTACTAGAAAAGCGTGACTCCGATCGAATGCGAAAGAATAAATACAATACCAGATCAATGGGATCCCCCCGTGCTATCCGCAGCAAAAATCTGGTTCGATCGATCCCGAAATCAGTCTTGTGTTTTTTCAGATCGATATTATAGCCAACAATCAAATTAAGCATTCTAAAAAATGCTATACAATTGGCCTGTCAGATCACCTTGCTCCCATCATATGGAGAAGTAATGGGTTTCACACTAGCTAACGCACCTGATCGTTTGTGAGACCATTATCATGTAGATCTTCATCCTCACTACCATCTGAACTAGCATCCGAATTTGCATTCGGGGTTAGCGTGGAGGATGCGGCCGGTGTGTCAGAATCAAATGATGCGCCACTGGTCCCCGTGTAACCGCTGCAGGATATGCGTCAACCAAGCTTGGGATGTCAAGGAACTCAACAATAATGCGGGGAGAGAAATTAATAGTCACTCCCCTGACCGATAGGGTGTAGAAAAAAACATCAGCGCTAAGTTCTCCCATGGCACGGTAGAACTCACCAACTATTTCTGGATATATAGTCCCCCGTTGCTCACAAATCGGTATCCATCTTCACTCGATGAAGATGGACTGTATGCTTCGTCCCTCCCATGAAAGATGGAAGAAGTCAGACAAAATGACTGGATGCTCGACAAGTATAGGCCTCGTCTCTTGAGCATGAGCTGCTCCACTAATTTGGCTGAGCTGATCTCTCGCACGTTTTTTTCTACTGGATACCATTGATATATTATTTAACTATAAGGAAAGTAAGAATATAATTAACCATAATATTTTAAATTATATTATTGAGGAATTATTGTATATTGAATTGAATTGAATTGAAATAATTCGTTCGAACAGAACATATTTTGTTCGAACTAGTCAAATCTATTCGAATGGACTGGTCTGTTCATTCGAACAGGAAATCTTTGTTCATTCGAACGAATTTATTTTGTTCGAACAGAAATAATGATGTTTGGCAACTGAACGTTCGAACAGACTAGAGTTAGTTCGAACGTGAAGAAGCCAAACAGCCATGGCTGAGTCGACTCAGTCCCGAACTGAAAAACTTCCTATCTAGATGTTATCATTTGTTTTAATCAGTAGAAATGATTAAGGAGTGAAGCCCAATCATTTCTACCGATTATTTTGATGTTATTTCTACGGAATACACCAAAATGGATGGATTTCGGATTCAAAATCCATACCCCCAAACACAACTCATTCATGCAAAAAACTAAACAATAGAGGTGGAGAGTTGACCCATACCTCTTAGAAGTTCAAATGTTGAGTTGCAACGGCGGTTGAGTGGTTTTTTCGCTGCGGAGATAAGGGGCGAACTTAGAGGCTCTCGGCGGTTGCTGGTTCGAATGAGAGAGTTTGTGGAATTGTATTCGAACTACGTATAATAACCGTGGCATCTCGTTCAAACTGGATAAATATTCGTCTGAACGGTTATTATATTAATATATTTATAATTATATTACTAATAGTAGTATATAATAATACTAATATTACAAAGTACAAAAGTATTAAAATAAAACTAATAATAGTATTAAAAAACTTTTAATTAATATATTTAGTATATTATTTGCAAATATATTTATTCAATTATACTGAGTATGTACTAAGTACTTAGTATAATTACAATGGCTTAATTATATATCTACTATATATAAGTTATGATAACTATATTCGTATAGTTTATATAAAATTATAACACTAACTATAGTTACTAGTTATATAATTGTAGTGTAAATATTATATATAGTTACTATATAGCTATAGTAGTTATTAACTATAGTAGTTATTAGTTATATAGCTACTACAGTGTAAATATTATATATAGTTACTATATAGCTATAGCTATTATAAGTTATGATAACTATACAAGTTAATATAATTAATATAAATATAGATATTGTAGCTATTAGTTATATAGCTACTACAGTGTAAGTAGTATAAGTTATGATAACTATATAAGTTAAAATAATTAATATATATATATATATAGTAGTTATTAGTTATATAGCTACTATAGTGTAAGTATTATATATAGTTACTATATAGCTATAGTTATTATAAGTTATGATAACTATACAAATTAATATAATTAATATAAATATAGATATAGTAGTTATTAGTTTTATAGGTGCTACAGTGTAAGTATTATAAGTTATGATAACTATACAAGTTATCATAACTATAGTAACTAGTTACTATTATAAGTTACTATAACTATACTTATTATATTTTATATTACAATGTAGTAAGTTATATAATATATAGTGCAAAATTAGAAGACCAAAAGTATATATAAATATATATATATATTAATAAGTACTATATATTGATAGTTAGTATATAATATAAGTATTATATTAACTATTATACTTGTAGTACATTATATATTATCAATTATAATATAAAATAGTTGCTATAATATATAGTTATTATATACTATATAATATTAAAATATTTTGTGATTAGTTTGAACCCACTAACGTCCCATTCGAACAGTTTCATTTCGTAGAATGTGTTTGGAGGGAAACTTCACGCCAAATACTATGAATGTTTGTTTATTCAAACGTGAAAATTCGTCATTCGAACGNGTTTGAACAACAAAATTACACATTTGAACGTGAAATAAATCGCAGCAAATTTGGTGCCTACTCGAAATTTTCTTGTTCGAATGCGTAAATGTCATGTTTGAACGGGACTTCACATATTCAAATACCTCAACCTCCAGTTCATTTTCACAGTTGTGGAGAGAGAGAGAGGAACAGACTTAGTGAGAGAAGGGATTCTTGAGAGAGAGAGAGAGAGAGGTTTATAAAAGGTATTATTTTTTTTGTTCTATGTCTTTTTGTATTTCGAGTTTCATTAATGTTAGTTTATTGCACATGATTTAGGTTTTCTCATAATGTGTTTTATGCTTATGTAGTTATTGTGGGTTGATACTTTTGTTTGGATTGCTTCAATTTGAGGTAATATTTATAATATTTAGATTTTTTATAATTTATAGCTTTTAATTAATTATGTCAAGATTTTTGGTATATTTGTGTTTGTGCAATCCCATTTAAAATGGGCACTCTGCCAATATACATCTTATGAGATTGTGATTGTGAAAATTGTATTTTGTGGCAAATGTTGTCTCTGTTTCGTGTTTGGAATCTGGGTTTGTTCCGTTCAAACGCTATAATGTTAGTTCAAACGGGATATTGTACGATAAGAATCTTGTTCGAACAGCATCCTAATATAACACAACAATTATAAAATTATAAGATATAAAAATATAAAATAATATAGTATAATTACAAAATATTTTGCACTAAAAAATATAGTAATTGCTTAAATTATAATATAATATAATTATATAATATAGTAATTGCTTAAAAAATAATATAATATAATTATAAAATATACTTATAATATATTTAATTAAATTAGAAACTTAAAATATACTTATAAAATATACTTATAATATAGTATAATTACAAAATATTATGCACTAAAATTAAATTAGAAACTTAAAATGTAGATATAATATAGCAATTATTCATAGTTAAATTAATGTTTAATACTTATAAAAAATTTAATTAAAAAAATAATATAGTATAATTACAATATATTATGCATTAAAATTAAACTAGAAACTTAAAATATAATATAACATGGTAATTGTTCATAGTTAAATTAATGTATAATACTTATAAAATATTTATAATATTGGTGATTAGGAATGTAATTTTGTAATGTATTTGTGTTTTGGAATGTGATTTTATTGTATAATTGTATTAGGAGTTGGATAGTTTTGAATTTTAGGATTATTTTTATATGTACTTAAACCTTAGACTCATTCGAGAGTTGTGGCCAAATATTCTCTTAAAGAATGTTTGGGTACAATTCTTGAATTGCCCAAAGTGAACAGTTTGTGATTCTATCATCTATACGCCGGATATATTCAATTTAAACTCTTGTGTTAGTCAATTAAAATTTTGGTTAAGCAATTCCTTACATTCTTCGGGTATGTGGTCTGTAAGTTTCTCGGCCTATTAATAGGGTTGATGACTTATCGTGACTAGCATACTTGGAGAATTGTAGGAAAATATTATCGAAATTTGTACTAATATTAGAGTTTAGAACTGAGTATATATGTGATATAGATGATAGTCTCTCGAATGGGATATGATCAACTACCTTATAAAAGTTAATTTTTTTTTATAGTGTTTATCCTATGCATTTGGTGTTTCTTGATAGACATCCGATAAGTAATGGAAATACAGGATAAAAGTTGGATGCTACTGGAATATAGATTTGGGCGAGACTATAAGAAGTATGCACAAGGGGTGAAGTTTTTTATAGATTGCTCGCATAAGTGTTGACAGTCGAGGATTTATAAGATGTCCGTGCAAGAAGTGCAAAAATCTTAATTCTTATAATTTGGTGGTAGTAGATGATCATTTATTTGTAAATGGAATTGATCCTAAATACTCACATTGGGTCTTACATGGCGAACCATTTATCAAATGAGTTAGATTTAGCAGTCAAACAATCAAATGGAGGAGGGTAATGACATCGACATAGACGACATTAAAGTGGATGATCCCGATGACAGTGATGATAATGGAGAGGATATGACTGAGATGTTAGGCAATCTGGGGGCAGAAATATTTGAGATGAGGGATGGAGAAGGAACATCTGCAGAATCATTTGAGGGAAATGATAATTTTGCATGAATGTGGGAGGATGCACAAAGAGAGTTGTACAAGGGGTGCACTCGTCATAGCAAGTTGTCTTTCACGGTGAGGTTGCTTCATATTAAATCCATTTGTCATATTCCTACCAAGGCCATCGGCATGTTGTTAGAATTATTTAAAGAGGCTCTTCCTGAGGATAATGTAATACTCCGTAATTTTTATGAAGTGAAACAATTGAAGCGAGGGCTAGGATTTGATTATAATATCCTCCACGCTTGTAAAAATGATTGTGTCCTCTACTGGCAGCAATATGCAGAATTTGACTCATGTCCAGTATGTCATGAGTCAAGATGGACATCTGATAAATGTAATGTACTCCAAAAAGTGTTAAGATATGATCCATTGATTCCTCGATTTCAAAGATTGTTTACGTCTCGGTTGACTGCCAAAGATATGTCTTGGCATCACACACAAAGAGTCCAAAATGAAACTTCCTCTCACATTCTGCAGATTCCTTACAATGGAAGAAATTTGATGTCGAGTATCCATGGTTTGCTGAAGAACCTCGCAATGTACGTCTTGGTTTAGCAACGGACGGTTTTAATCCATTTGGCAACATGAAAACTTCTCATTGTACTTAACCTGTCATATTAATGCCCTATAACTTGCCACCCTGTAAGTGTATGAATGATCTATATTTTATGATGACTCTACTAATACTAGGACCAAAGTCAGCAGGGAATGAATTAGATGCATATCTGCAACCACTAATTGCAGAGTTGAAAGAGTTGTGGGATCAGGGTGTCTGTACATATGATGCGGCCTCGTCGGGGGAGTTTAAGAAGTATGCTGCAGTGATGTGGATAATAAATGATTTTTCCAACATATGGAAATCTGTCTAGGTGGAACACAAAAGGTAAAATGGCTTGTCCTGATTGCAATAAAGATACACAGTCTTAATAGTTGAGTCATGGTAGAAAATTATGTTTTATATGATATCGTCATTATTTACCACATGATCATAGATGGCGTTTAAATAGAGTGATGTTTGATGGAAGGGTTGAGCGCAGGGCATCACTGCCAGAGTTTTCTAGGAATGATATTTTTGCGCAATTGGGGGATGTTTCAGTAAACATATTTGGGAAAAATGCAAGGGTTCGAAAGAGAAAACGACAAGCAGTGGAGTTGAATTGGACAACAAAAATTATTTTCTTTGAATTGTCACACTGGTCTACCTTAACTCTGCGCCACAATTTAGATATTATGCACATTGAGAAAAATATATGTGAGAATATATTGGGCACTCTGATGTCAATAAAAGGGAAAGAAAAGATACAGCTAACTCTCGTAAAGACTTAAAGGAGATGGAGATAAGACCGGAGTTACATTTGCAAGATAATGGGTCGTCAGCTTATATGCTCATCGGATAATATACACTTTCAAATGATGAGAGAAAGAAGTTTTGTGATTGGTTTATGAAAATCAAATTACCCGATGGCTATGCTTCAAACATGACAAGATGTGTTCGAACACATAATTGGAAGATAACTAGTATCAAAAGTCACGACTGTCATGTATTTCTACAGCATCTGTTGCCGGTTGGTGTGCGTGGAAACCTTACTCGAGATGTTCGTACAGCTTTCACACTATTTGGAGGATTTTTCAGAGACATTTGTAGTAGAACGTTAAAAGTTGATGCATTGTTAAAAATAGAAGCTGACATTGCAGTAATATTGTGTAAATTGGAAAGTTTGTACCCGCTTTCATTCTTTGATGTAATAGTTCATTTGACTGTGCACTTACCTTGTGAGGCTTTAGTCGCTGGCCCAGTTCAGTATAGATGGATGTATCCTATTGAACGGTTTTTGGAAAAACTCAAGTGATCTGTGGGGAATAAAGCTCGTCCAGAAGGTTCGATTGCAGAGTCATATATTGATAATGAGTGACATACTTTTTGTTCAGTGTATTTTCATGGGGCTGATACTAGATTTACAAGACCAGACCGAAATTATGAAGGTGGGCGAGAGATGAGAGTCGCATTAACATTTACTGTATTTTTCCAGATTGTGCGTCCCATAGGCTCACAAGGGGCTACGATCTATGTGGAAGAGAGTTTGAAAGAGTTCGATGGTATGTCTTGAATAACTGCGCAGAGATTGATCACTACTTGAGGTTAGTGATGATCCTCTATATCAATATTATATTTAAGTTTATGTATAATAATATAATATAATTTCATAAAAATTAAACATTCATATGAACATGCACAGAAAACATATACAACTACTTCACTCGAATGGTGTAACTGACGTAGAAAAGATGCACAAAGAGGAATTTGCCTCGTGGTTTGAACATACGGTATTACTGTTAATCCTCATTTTATAATACGAATCTCATACCACTAAACTCTACTTTTTTTTCTATATAATAATATTTATTGATATAGGTTGCATTGAAATATGGTGAAAATTTAGAGNAACTCTACTTTTTTTTCTATATAATAATATTTATTGATATAGGTTGCATTGAAATATGGTGAAAATTTAGAGGAAATCTCACCAGAACTATATGCTCTAGCATGTGATCCGTCCAGGCGGGCCATCCAGTACTCAGGATGTTTGGTACGTGGATATAGATTTCATACAACTGATTGAGAATGATATATGAAAACTCAAAATTGTGGGGTCGTACTCGAAGGAAGCAATGGGGATGATAACATTGACTTCTACGGAATTATAGAAGATATCATAGCGTTAAAGCACGTGGGGGGATATATGGTCTGGTTGTTTAAATGTAATTGGTGGGATGTCTCAAATCATAGGTTGGGAGTGCGTAACAATGATTATTTTGTGAGTGTCAATACATCTCGCATATGGTATGAGGACGATCCTTTCATTCTCACTTGCCAAACGAATCAAGTTTTTTATTTAGATGATCCGGAATACAAAAACCAATAGAGAGTAGTGGAGAAGTTTTCACCAAGAAATGTATACGATTACATTCCAGAGGCAAACGAACCACAAGAAGAAGTTGATAGTCCAGCAAATGAAGAAGCATATCAAGAAAATAAAGTAGGCATCAATCGCTTTATTAATCTAAGCCAATATGATATGATCTCATTGCGTAGAGAAGATGTTCAACCAGAAATAATTGAGGGTGAAATATCGGAAGAAGATGAATCAACTGAAGTGTCTAGTGAGGATGAGGGCGACTGGTCCAGCAAAACGAATAGTGAATGAATTTCAAACATGAATTTTTGTAAGTAATATTAACATATAAAAGTTATGATGACGTTTATTTGAATAACAATTTGTTACAATTTCAAATAGATATACCTCTCAAATGCAAACCAGCACGTGTGTCATCCCCATCCATTACTGACTTCCCGTGTAGTTCACCTGTCATGAATAGTGAGCCAACATCACCAGGCCCAGAATAAAGTATTTTATCAAATTAAATATCATATTTTATACTCAATTCAAGTAATATATCTATAAAATAAATTAATTTAATTAAAAAGTTATGCTTTAATTACTGTATATATAGATGTTGTAAGCAAGCACCGAGGTAGAGACACTACGAGGGGTGTCTGCATAGAGAAAGTAAGGAAAGTTAATAAAATCAAGATTGATATTCCTGATAATCACACCGATGGCTCCGAAGATTCGGCAGCGTGGCTTGCTTCTTATGTTGATACACTTACTCGCACGTATGCACTGATTGCTACATCCTCTTGGTCTAAAGTTCTCCAAGATGTGAAAGATCACATAAAAAACCGTTGTTTGGTAATAAGATACATCTCAAGCAACTAAGTATATAACATGTTACTTTCAAGTTATTTTATATTTATACTAATTGTTTATGATTTTTGAAAGGATGAGTTTGAGCTTAATTTTGGCTGAAGAGAAAATCGATTAATGGTTGAGGAACTGATGTCGAATGCATTTTGGAGGTAAAAAGGTCGATGTCATGCACATTATAAGAAGTTCAGTACTACAATATTGGCCCGCCAAAATCCATTCCAAGCAATTCCACTAAACTAATGGGAGAAGGTTTGTAATATATTTGAAGATCCTGCTTATCAGGTAATATCGCTGTTATCTTTTTTTAATAGCATATCACATATGTATTAAACATATAGACTAATATTTTTTTAGCAACTAAGTATTGTGAACAAAGCAAATAGTTCAAATTTAAAGATAAACCATCATGTAGGTTCTCGATCTTTTCATCGTGTCTAACAAAATGGTAAGTTATTTTAGTGCCCGTTAAATATTAACAAATAATACATATTTTCTAATTTAAGTTCTAATATAGATTTTCCTTTTGCAGAAAGAAGAAAGTCCCGCTGACTATGATTTGACCTAATTGTATGTTAAAATACATAAAAATTTTGATAGTGTTTGGGCCAGTCCCGAAGCAGAGAAAAATTATGTAAGTTTAATTTTTTTTAATTCCATTGTCACATAATATTTTTGTTACTTATACTAACTTTAATATTTTTGTTTTTGTAGGACAAGATGATATCTCTTAAGGAAATTGTTGCGGATCCATTTGATGCGTCATCTGTCAACGATGCTCAGATCTTGTCTCAAGTTCTTGGATCACGTTCTGGATATTTGAGGTGCTTAGGACGTTGCGTAAAACCATCATCATCATCCTATTCTCGAGCTAGATCGAATGATGACAAGACTAAGGAATTGGAGGAAGCAGCACTTGAGATAGAACGATTGAGGTCCAAGGAAAAATAGTTGTTGACCGGATTAGATCAAATAGAAGATTTGGAGGCGAGATTAGAAGAGCGGATGCAGTTGAATAACCAAAAAATGTATGAACAATTCCAGTCAATGATGTCCCAAAACTCTATGCCACCGCCATAGTCTTCTAATTTATCTTTTTTTTCATTGCATTTATATTATGGTGTTCCAAAATATTTGAACAATTGATGTTTGAATTACAAATTGTGTAATATTAGTATGGTATTTTTAATTAACTTCTAATCTGTATGATTAATACAGTTCGAACTGTAGATAACCAGTTCGAATGGTAAATTACCATTTGTAATTACATTCGAACCAAAACAGACTCATTCGAATAAAAATGAACCCCTTCGAACGACAAAAGAGAAATACGGACATTCGAACAATAAATTATTTGTTCAAACAACATTTACGTGCAAAACCCTGTTCGAACGGATATAATTTCCGAAAATAAAATTTATGTTCGAACATACATAATTTTTATTCGAACACTAGTCATTTGAAAGATTTATTAGTTTGAGCGCATAGAATCTATTCGAACACTCCGTCCGTTCGAACATGATCAAATACGGACATTAGTTCGAATGAATATTTCATATTGTTCGAATTGACATCTCGGTTCGAACGGAGAAATATTTCATTCGAACAATATATTGAGACGAAATCGGTTTGTCTAAAAAAAAATTATTCCTTCGAACGGTTTCGACTGGATCCACCCAATTTCGTCTCTAAAAATGATTTTTTAAGACGAATTTTGACTTTCATCTCCAAAAAATTTTTGAGACGGTCTTTCAGAGAAAAATTTGGTATGAAATTTTTTCATCTCCAAATATAATTTGGGATGAAAATTGTGTTTTTTGACACAAAATTTTGTCTCAAAAAACAAAATCTCTTGTAGTGAGTTGGACAATATAATATAATTTATAGTGCAAATTAAAAATATTAAAAAAAGGCGTACATGATATTTTGATATTAATGTAACATATCATTTCTGTTTTCCGGGCATTTATTTTTATAATATATATACATTTATTTATAATTGTGGTCCCTAACTTCTCACTTGTGTGAGCAGTCATCCATCCGCATGCACAAGCACTAATAAAAGTGTTAACACATTCATTTGTTATTGAGCAATGCTAGAGAGAAGCCACTATAGCAGTTCACACTTTGCACTCACTGCGTGGTTGCTTCTAGTTGATTGTTCCCAACACTCACTTGGGGAGATGTGTGGTCTACATGATGCCACATCATGTGTGCAAAATGGATGCTCCCAATAAACACTTCTATCTATATTTATTCTTTGTTATTTTAGTAACTAATTGATATGCTGCTTGATTATGGTGACGATATCTATTCTTCTTTCACAAGAAAAGCCTGTTGGAAGCCAGAAGTGTGCATATACCGATACTTGTGGGGGTGGTGGTGTCATTCGAAACCATCATGGGGATGTCAAGAGTGCCTTTTCAGATTACTTTGGGGATCAAAGGCACTAATAATGAAGTTGAGCAGTAGGCGTTACTTCAACAAGTCCGTTTATGCAAGGAGTTGGGCTGCCAGTCGGTGATTCTTGAATGCGACTCGAAAGTAGTGGTGGATTGGTTGACAAGCAAAAAATGTAATGTCTGGTATCTTTTGGATTTCTGGGAGGAGCTTATGTGGGTTTTGGAAGGGATATCTTATGAAGTGGTGCATCAATTCCATGAAGGAAACAAAGCAGCAGATTTATTAGCACATTGGGGTGAAGATGGTCTGGTATGCATGTGGGGGGGTGAATGAGAATTTGTCTACAAATTTGCGTGGAATCCTGCGAATGGAAAAGCTGGGTTTCCCGAGCTTTCAGAAATAGTTTGTGTAGCTGTTTATGTTTTTCTCTAGCTTTATTTTTTGGTTCTTAGGCGTTGTCTTTCTTGATTTTTCATATGGGGTTTTTTCTTTGTTGGGTCATTGTTCCACGGGTTTTCCTCCACCTTAGTGAGGCTTGATTAATAAAGAATAAGCCTTGTGGGTTCTTTATTTTTTATTTTATAAAAATAAAAAATAAAAAAGCTAGAAGTGTGCATGTATACACANAAATAAAAAATAAAAAAGCTAGAAGTGTGCATGTATACACACACACACACATATATATATATATATATATTCATCCATTAATATTTTTAAAAAATAATTAAGGACATAATGACATTCTGAATCATATATACCTATCTTAATGTCATATATCCACTAATTTCAAAGAACGTGACTTCTCTACACAGGAATCATCATGTGATTCGTCACGTACTATATTAATTAGTTGATGATGATGATCATGTCGTGGAGAAAGATCATTGTTTCGTGGTCGGAATTAATACTTAATTTGGCGTGCAAAAACTAGTAATATGGGTATTATTTTTTCAGCTCCCTAGCCTCTTGTTTTGATTCTCCAATCATTTACGTATTTCCTCAATCATTTAGTGTTGTGAAATGTTGTGCAAAACACACACCAATGATGGCAAATAAAATAAAAGCAATCACAATCAAGCACACAACACACAATGTACATGGTTCGCCAAATTGCCTAAATCCATAGAGTTACAGAAATCTTATTAACAGAGGAGATTACAATCAGTCAATCTCAGCTCACACTCTCTAAGACTTTTTGCTCTCTCACACAATATACACTCACTAGAGAATTGTTATCTCTCAAAATATGCTGAGAGTCGTCCAACACAAGTCAAATATGAAAAATATTTAGCAAATGACGCTGGAAACATTAATTGGCAAAATATGCGTTCTTCGCTCGAGCAGTGTGTCGAGCGCGCCTCAAGCGAACAGCCAAATCAACATTGACTCGAGCGAGGTGTCGAGTGGGACTCGAGCGAACACTAAAGTTTATGTCTCGCTCGAGCTCATTGCCGAGCGGTACTCAAGTGAACTCATTGGTTGACTTTCACTCGATCCCACTGTCGAGCTTCGCCATGTGAGTTTTCTCAAGCGCATGTCGAGTGTGCGGCGAGCGCACATCAAGTAAACATTTTAATTTTTTGCTCCAAAACCAGTCTCCATATTCACCCCAACAATCTCCCACTTGGAGACTGGGTCTCCACATGCCAGCCACTGTTTCCAGCCAAGCCCTATCATCTTTGCAGCTCATTACTCCAGTCTTCAAGCCAGAAGACGCACTGAAGTCAGGTCCAACTTCAATTTTCCGTGTAAATCGCCCTTAGTCAGCACATCCACAGGCTGACTCACAACTTCCACTACACTAGGAGTATCCGGTCTTGAACCAATCTTGACAACCTTAGCCAACTTTCCCAGGCTTTCATGAGGAATGACAAAACTGACTCTTTTTGGCTTCCTCATATGTTTCGTGCGATCGAGCCTGCTTTTTTGTACTCTTATATTTCCCTACACATTACTGGACCCTGATGCTAAATACAAAGAGTTAGATATCTTACCATGCACTAGAACCAGCACACATTTAGTGATCTTCCAAGCTCCTCCAGAGAATGCTACTGCAAAATCATTGTCATCAAACTGTCTCATAGAGTTCAAGTTTTTCTTCAGATTTGGAACAAATCTGACTTGCTGTAAAGTCCAGACACCCCTGTTTGGAAGTATGATGTGCACATCACCCACTCTCACTACATCCAGTGCCTCTCCATCAGCGGCATACATTTTACTAAAACCACCAGCAACATAATTCTACATGATTTCTAATGTGAGGAGCAATGGAATGAAGCCCCTAAAACCAATCGCCAATCGGACTATGCACTACAAGAAGTAAGGCATCATAAATTGCTTTTGCCATTACGTTCACAGCATCATCCTCAGTACTTTCTTGATTCCTTCAGTTTCTCTTGATGTGGCCCAGCTTGCAACAGAATCAACGCTCTTATCTCATCATCAAACTCAGTCTCTACAGAAGACAGTTGAATTGTGATCGTATTGAATTCATTCAAGTGTTGGGCTACAGACATACATTCCGACATCTTTAGATTGAACAATTTCTTCATCAAGTACATTTTATTGTTCACAGATGGCTTTTCATACATACCTGACAAAGTCGTAATGAGATCCACCGTGGTTCTCTCCTTACTGACATTGTGCCACTGTTCTGGACAAGGTCAGCCGAATAAGCCCCAGAACCTGTCGATCTAATAGGATCCACTTGGCATCATCCATGCTCTCCAGCTTCTTTCCCAACAATGGAAGGTGAAGCCTCTTCCCATAGAGATAATCCTCGATCTGGGTCTTCCAGTAACCAAAATCAGTGTCGTCAAACTTTTCGATCCCGGGTGCAATCACTTTATCTCCAACCATCATTCTCCTTTAGATCCGACCTTAACTCTTGATACCAATTGTTGTGAAATTTTGTGCAAAACACACATACCAACGATGGAAAATAAAGTAAAAGTAATCACTATCAAGTACACAACTCACAATATACGTGATTCAGCAAATTTTCTACGTCCACAAAGCTATAGAAATCTTATTAACAGAGGAGATTACAATCACTCAATCTCAACTCACACTCTCTAGGGCTTTTTGCTCTCTCACACAATATACACTCACTAGACAATTGTTATCTCTCAAAATATGCTGAAAGTCGTCCAATACAAGTCAAATATGACAAATATATAGCAAACAGCGTTGGAAATCCTAATTGACAAAATCTGCGTTCTTCGCTCGAGCGACGCATCGAGCATGCCTCGAGCGAACAACCAAATCAACATTGGCTCAAGCGGGGTGTCGAGCGGGACTCGAGCGAATATTAGGATTTGTGTCTCACTCGAGCTCACTGTCGAGCAATACTCATGCGAACTCACAGGTTGAGCTTCGCTCGAGCCCACTGTCGAGCACACATCGAGCGAACTCACGATTTGAGTTTCGCTCGAGCGCATGTCTAGCAAACACTTTTTTTCTCAATTTTCCACTTCAAAACCAATCTCCACATTCACCCCAACATTTAGTAGGATAGTAGGAATGGTAAAATGAGAATTGAAGTACACCATTTTTAAGCCGCAAAGACGAACGGCACCTGTTGCCTCATCACATAATTCAAAATGCCCACTATATATATATATATATATATATATATATATATATATATATCATGTTGTCCTTTAATTGGATGCAAAGAACCAACCAAGAATATACCCTCCACTCTAAGTCCAATGCCCCTCATGCATTATGGAGTATCTCTTTCACACCTTATTCGACCTTTGGTTTAACAATATGTATTATTTTAGCCTTTCCAACATTCCTAGATATATCTTTCCCAAAAACACTTAAGTAACTCGCGTGCACAGAATCTTTTTCTTTTGGTCTCCACATGATGCAGTATAGTGTGTTCTCTTTTCAAGTTTAAAGCCACTTTTTTGAATACCCTTGGAAAGATCTAGGAGCTTTTCTTATTTCGATACATTGTTATAATGCTTTTTCTTTTTCCTTTGGAAACGCACTCTCACCCAATTTCACGGCCAGTTCGATCGATCGCCATTGTATAGTCTCACTTTATGTTATATATTAAATATGTTTAACTTTGGGTCGTGTATGGAGCTAATTAATATTCCAATTAATGGACACCCATCTAGGGGCGCATGAGCCAATTCATGTTAGCGAGATATATCAAGTGGCCATGTAAGTATAGGCCGGTTATTACATATTGATTGCTTTTCCATCATCATAAATATTCATGGTTTATGACTATATATGATTTATACAAACGAAGACCACATTAAACAAGCTGAACACCTTTGCTTGAACACCAAGATTATTATTTTTCTAAAGTACATAAAATGATAATGATTTGAAACTGAAAAAGAAATTCCTTGTAGAGAAGAGATATATAGACCTATAACTCATGAAGCTAGCGAGCAGTTTGTTGATTGCTGTGATATATACCGGCTTTTCACCACCAACAGTGACTGTTCTGAATTGGTTCTTTTTAAGAAGAGGTGGATTTTGATCTCCAACTGGTTCGTTTATATATAAGTGGTAGAGATCTTTGTCTTTTTGTTTTTTAATATTTTCCATGTCGGACTCAAATTTGATCAAGGTATTTACTAATTTCTTTATGAAAGTTGTGCCAACAATCCCTAATAATGTTTCCAAATTAAAAATCCGTCTTGAATGCATGCATGGACTAGGAATTAAAACTTAAAAATAGATAAAGGCAATGTACGTACGTATCAAGAACTCGAATCTTTACATAGCGAAAACTGCACGTCAAGCTAACTTTGGATGACGTTGTGGCGGGTTGAGATGATCATTTGAACTAAAAATGCTATTCTCTTCATATAATTATAGAAGCCAAAACGTTTGATGATCATTATATATGAGAGTGTTCTAGAGACAAAACTTAAGTACATTAAAACGGCACCAGTACCTCCGACTGTCTTATATATGTAGGCTTATCATGAAAAGTGTCATGCAATTAAAAAACTTACACAAATATATTTATAAACGGAATAAGAGCTTAATCAATGCTTAGCCTTTCTTTTCATATATATATATATATATATATATTCATTATAAGTTGCAATCACACCTTATAATGTATTTTTCCTAATGCATTATGAAGATCAGTTGAGCTAGCTAAGTTTCTATTGCATGGTGGTCATTTTCTCGTATGACTTTAGTCCCTACGTACAGTCTACTCTGATTTTTCTACATCAAAACTCTTGCAAGTCTTTCTAATCAGCGGCCATCTGGAAAATCTGTCAAGATCATTTCATGAATTCATGAATTGGTTCAGTCCAAAAAGGATTCTCTAAACACAAATGGCCCAATCACACTGCCTCTTAGCTACGTACGTACAATAGGTCAAGGATACAAAAATATCCCTTTCGTTTTAGTTACCAAATCTAGAATATTGCTTGGGTTGTTTAGCCTCGGTACTTTCCGCAACCAAATTCACCCTGGATATCAGAAAGATAGAGCCATGCTCTTCACTTCTGTCTCTCCAACCGCGCGCGTATGTCTGATCTCTTTTCTTTGTTCAGACTTTCTTCAAAAACATACGAATCATAAATGGGAAAAGCTAAAAATTTCCTTTTTGTAGCTTTTCCACGAGTTATATTGGAATATATATCCCTTGCTATATTATATATATGAGTAATGCTACATACAGTCGTGGAATGCGCAAACGCCGTGCAGTCGCTTTGAAAAAGAGTGGGGTCCACTATTAAAAAATTAATTTCTTTTCATGTGGGTCCCTTATTTATTCACTTTTTTCAAAGCGACTGCACGCTCACGACTGCAAGTATCATTTCTCTATATATATATAAGCTGTTAGGGACATAAAACAGCCTACGAGCTGGCCATGTCGATTAGCAATATGATGGATTTGGCCTAATTGATGTCATTAATCTTAAGCATGCAATTAATACTCTATTAATAATGGAAGTATCATGAGTTGATCAGCTAAATTAATTAATGCTACAAAATTGTACGTTTAAGGTGATTGGCTCTAGCTAAGAGCCAAGACGTACGGGTACTGCTTTCACTAATTCGTGCCAACTCCAAATTAAAGTCCTCCGTTTGGAAAAGAGAGAATAATATATTGCAAACGTCTTCACTTAATTTTATGCAGATCAACTTCATTTCGACTGCGCGCGGTTCGGTATTTAGAATCGTACTGCCTTAATTTTTATATCCCATCAACATATATCTACATGCATGCATTAAAAAAATGATTAATGGTGTTGGTGCAGAACTTTATCAAATACTCAGCCAACTTCAGAAGCTTTCTTTATATTATGCAGCAGTATTCTAATTCCAAGGATACGAAGAGCGCAATATTGCGCATGCAGCAGTCTATTTTTGGTAAGATAAAGGAATTAGCATTAGAGCCTTTTATGCATATAAACTTCCCCAATATGGTATATTGGAAAATGGAAAATTCTATACACAATACTACTATCTCATTTTTATCCTACCATGTAATTAGATGTGCTAAGTACTATGAAAGAAAAGAATCCAATTGAAAAACTGATTTCCAATATTATGCTTCAAGTATTGTCAAGTAATTTGACAGTGTACGTGCTTTTTAACATGTTTTTTGAATGAAAGAATAAGGGCTTATAAACTTACAAATCGGTACTTAAGGGGGATAAAATATTCCAACCCAGATAAATCAGGTCCAGCTTATCAAAGGGCTCTCACTAGAAGATATTAAAGGGAGGGAGAAGGAAGGGACAAAGAGGAGACAAGGGAAAAGAAATTGTCAGAAGGAAGTGAAGGTGGCCATAGAAAGGAAAATGAGAAAGTGAAGAAAATAGGGGTGTCGGCCACGCAAGAGAAAAGGCCGACATTCCTCACCACACCCAAGGCAAGGGATAAAAAGGGATCATACTAGGCGAGAAGGGACTTCGACTTCTTGAGCCTCTTCAACCTCGCGATGAGAGCTTCTGCGAGGATATCTCCTCCAGCAAATAGATTTTCGACTTCCATTATACAGGGATAAATGAGAGACGAGACTACAAAATATTCATGTTATAGTGGACTTCCCCTCCTCAAATGGTCGTGAACGTAGGCATTATATATGCTGAACCACATAAATCTGTGTCTCAACCTCTTTTATTTTTTCTGCATATATTTTTCATTTTCCATTCAT
Source organism: Juglans sigillata (assembly GCA_003123805.1). Taxonomy (NCBI): domain Eukaryota; kingdom Viridiplantae; phylum Streptophyta; class Magnoliopsida; order Fagales; family Juglandaceae; genus Juglans; species Juglans sigillata. The sequence continues at coordinate 77,313 of QEOY01002036.1, forward strand.
TGTCATGGATTTGTGCACAGACACTGTACAATAGCATCAGAAATGACTATTTCTCCCCTTTCGGCCTGTTGTGCGTTTTTTCGACATTAACAAGTACAATTATAGATACGGTATATATAGCAAACTTGATGTGAATGTAATATGTGGAATTTGAGAGGCATGCATGAGAACATAGATCTCTTGTGAGTCATGAGGGTAGCCTATTGTACTTAAGAAAAATGTTATTTATCATCCTTTTTTACAATAATCTCTACTGTAACATTAAATAACTGACAGATAAAAGAAAAATAATAAATAATTTTTTAATCATTTGATGCTACATCAGGAGCTCATGATAAAAAGATGTTGGTAAAAATGATGATATTAATAGCATCTCTCTCTATATATATATAGATTGGGACCGGGTGTCCGAAAATAAAGTCTTGACCAATTCCCGTGATTTGATGGTTGAATCAAGTTTCTCAAACCCCCTATCCATTACAATATATAATTTTGAAAGCTTTTATTCTTGCTTCTATAAAATGATTTACAGGATTTGAACCTATAATATATGTACCACTCATACCTCTTTCTTAATTCTTTGACTTGCTAGCTAATTGGTAGAACAAATATTTCCCCAAGTTCGTCATTACAAAGCAACACATGAAGGCTGACTGTGGGCCTGAAAATGGTAGTACCACTGCTGCATGCATGACTTTAAATAAAGCGAGGCACGTATACGTCTTATAGTACTCTTAGGTACAGAGGCAACGCAAAGCCTAATCCGGCCCAATCAAGGTGCTGGGTTTTGTCGTAGGAAACCGAAAACGCTACTTAGCATGTCAAAGTTGACTGAATGTGTATTGACCTTTATTTATTTATTTTTTTTAGATTTTATTTTAAATAAAAAAAGAAAAGAAAAAAAATGGATGTGGTCATGTTTGGTATACTGAGTATATATATAGCAGACCCTTTGTCGTACAAGTTATGATGCCTGATCATCATCACCACTTTGACACAAATAGATAGCATCTCATCATGATCATGTTGATTGTTGTTATAACGTGTGCTGCGCAGAGAATTAACTCTTTCTGCCTATAGCTAGAGCTCTGATCATTTGGGTCTCACTAATTACTTTTCAGAAGTGCTGAACGTTCCGAATTCGGAGCTTAAAAATATCTCGAATGTTGTTTATTTATTTATTTATTTAATGATTAAGAAAATATTTTTTAATAATATGATAAATTTTTTATTTTTTTTATTTTTTTATTTTTTTTATTTATTATTTTATATTATTTTATTTTTTTTTTTTATTTCATTTTATCTCATTTTATTATTATAATTTTTTTAAATGATTACATAAAATATAATAAAAAATTTACACTTCTGAAATACTAATTCAACTTTTCTTAATTATAAAATAATAATATATAATATTGTAACAATATTCTTTTCAGACTTTAATCTTTTATCTAAAATTATTTAAGCTCAACTCTAAATCAACAAACATGAGAATTAGAAAAGAGCATTCATGGATGATGAAGAGTTAATGCTGGTCGTTTGCGATTAGCCGATCATGATGATCGAGTGCCCAACATTTGAATATTGTGGTACTCAGACGTGTCAATCAGGTTCATTATTATTTTATGTACATATATTTAATTTATAGAGACCAAGCCAACATTTATTAGAGAAATAATTAAAGGTGAATTAGGAATAACATGATTAAGATTTATGAGAGATCGATCTGAAGACTCATTTATTCATTCATTCAAACTTAATTCATACCATTAATCGAACTAAGAGAAGTTAATTGATGCGCTTAAAATCTTTCAGAGAAATTAGGTCCTTTTCCTTAAAATGTGTCGTTTATCATATATATAGATATATATATATATATATATATATATATATCCATATTTGGTTCTGTATAATAACTATGGGCCAATATCAAATTATATATAGTAATGCTTTGTTACTTTTAAACCAACGCACTACAAGAAATTATTGGAGATGAAATTTAAATCGTCTCAAAAAATGGATAAATTTATAAAAACATTCGAAAACGGTTAAAAATCCGTTCGAACCAGATTTTTGAATTGTCAAAAATACGTTCAAACCTAGAATTAATGTTTGCTCGAATAGTTTATAATTTGTTTGAATTATAATCTTGGCAGAAAAGTAATTTATTTTGGCAGAAAAAGTTCAAATCTGTTCGAATATAAAATGGTTCATTCGAACGGGAAAGATTTGGTGGGAAAATTTGGCGCGAAGGTTACAAGCTCGTTCAAACAAAATATTTATGCATTTAAACGGAACATTTGATAGGAAATTAAGTTAAAATTGGCGGGAATTTTTTTAAAACTTGTTCGAACTTACTAATTCATAAATTAATTTTATGTAATTAATGTAAAAATATTTTAGTGATTTATTTTATGTTAAATAAATATTACTTATAGTGTCATTTTTTATATTATTGTGAATGGTAAGTAAAATGAAAAAAAAAACGTAATTAACAATAAACAAGTTATCAAACATTAAAAATAAAAACCATACATTAATTACATCCCAAAAATATAATGTATGGCAGAAATATAATGTATGACTATTTGAATATTTAAATTAATTATACAAAATACAAATAGTCATAATTGTCTAAACAAAAAAGCACATTTAATACAAATAAAAGATATACACTATTGGGTCAGATCGTGTAGCACCCGCCTCGACTCCAACAATGCGTGCCTCAATATCAGTCATTTGAGACATGAGTTTTGACTCAGTCTCTGCGAGGGCGACCTGAACTGCATCAATGATCTCTGATGTATGTGCACGCATCTATCCACGCATGATATCTGCAATCTCCTCCCGAGTAGCACTATGTGATTCACCATGTGTAGATGCCTCACCATGTATAGATGCCTCACCAGATACGCCTTGTGCACCTCACTGAGTGTCGACCGCCTCTGTAGTAGGTGCACGAATGCGAAATATGGAGTGTCCGGTGCTATGAGATAAGGTCGTCGAGTTGTTCGGTCTAATCAGCTCTCGAACACACTCAAACCCATATGGCTTGACTCCTTTCGCTAAAAGTAATCGTGTGAGCATGATTCCAAACGGTAATATATCTGTCATAAATTTTTTTTGATAAGTACAAGTATTATATATATATATATATCAAAATGTGTAACTAAGTACACTGAATGAATAAAATAAAACTCTACCTGTTATAATATAGGTGGTCACTGATCGAATCATAGCAAATATATATCTCGCTAGATCGATAGGCACTTCACGAGCAACCTGTAACATAAATTATGCCTAGTCCATGCTCACCTCAGCCTTGTGCAGTCAATGATCGATGTTGTTGGCTATTATAATGTTCATTATCTTGAAAAAATTAGATAAGTTCACATGTTTGATGCTCTTGCTCCCATCATAGGAAAGAGCATTTGGACCCACAATCAACTGACGAACCTCAAGATTAGCGAGGCCATTGATCTCATCAGGCATCACAGTATCCTCTTCCTCTGCAGTCTGTCCATCGCTTGTAGGTGTAAACTCTCTAGGCACCACGTTAAGATATGCAATGGGCAGTCGAGGGATACCTAGAAAATCAGCAACTGCATCAACTAAAAATCATACTGAGACGCCTCGGACGGAGAAAGTGTATGCATCATCCTCCTGGCTAGCACGACCAAGTTCTCTATAGAACTTAGATACAATATTTATGTAGAAAACTCTATCTTGTCTGTCACTTCATCCTTCTGATTGATGATTAGTGTCCAACCACGATCGAGAAAGACAAATGTGAGAGAATGTCTCTCCCACAGAAGATTTATAAAATCATCTATCTTCACCTACCTCTCCAACAAAATAGTCATCTCTCCTACTTCTTCGCTAGATGATTGCCCTGATGCAACCCGCTTCTTTCCCTGAGAAGCCATTGGAATGACGCTAAATTTATGATATAAAATTAAGGACAATAATTACAAAATATCATAATTATAATTAGATCAAGGTAACTATATCTATAAAAAAAATTAAAATAAAAATGTACCGTTCGAATGCTTAGCAACACGTTCCAACGATGTTATAGTGTGTTCGACCGGTAATAAATATACATTCAAACGCTCATAGATTTCCGTTCGAATCGTCTAATTGTAGTTCGAATGATAACCAATTCTATGTTGTTCGAACATGAATGACACTTTCGAACGAAGATTTTTGGTTCAAAATCAGTAGTGGCCATTGCCAAAACTGTAAATAATATGTTTAGAACTGTCTTTTCTCCTCCCACAACAACAATGAGAGGCTGAGATGACCATAGAGTCATCCTATCCTCCATTTCCATCCAAGTACGGGATAGAAAGAGGGTTTTTTTTTTAAATCCCATTTTCAACCGATTTAAAACATGTTTTAGGAAAAATTAATCGGTAAAAACGGTTGGGAGAGGACATACATGTTGTGGGTTGGAGAGTGGTGGTGGATGGTGGCTTCAACGGTGGCGTTTGGCAGCTCGTGGCACTGGAGCGGCGGAGTGGGAGAAAGGATTTTGCGTTCTACTTTTAAAATACGTATACTCAATTATTATATACTTATATTTATACTAATACTTATATACTACTTATATATATTTGTTAACTTATATTATAGTTAGATATACAACTATAATATATAATATACTTATATATTTATAACTATCATATAATCTACTTATATATAATACATACTTATAAGTATAAGATCAATACATATACTCAGACTAATAAGAAGATATATCATTTATTTACTAATATATAGTTATACTTACATATATAGTTATATATAGACTACTATATAATTATATACTACTATATATAATATACTTATATGATTATATATATTCGTTCACTTATATCATAGTTAGATATACAACTATATCTACTTATATACTACAATATATTATACTTATATAATATACTCTTATATAATATACTTGTAATACTTATATGGGTGTACTATATAAGTATATAGTCTTGTGTACTACTATATCCTTATCTTCTACTATATATTTAGACTTATATATATTCTTAACTTATATTATACTTATTAACTTATATTTTATATATATTCTTAACATAAATATTAAGTCTTCTATATACCTATACTTTTATATATATAGTAATAAAATTAGATATATATATTGTACGTTCAAACTGGCCATTATCCCTATTCGAACGGTTTAATTACCTGTTCGAATGGAAATTTACAGAGTTCAAACTTATATAATATGTTGGTACCATTGACAAGCTGAGGCGGGATCAATTTGCCCCATATTATACTTTCAATTATCCGTTTGAATGTCTATAATTGACGTTTGAACAAGTGTGAACTGAATTTCTCCAGACAAGAAATGTTTCTCGCTTCCCTATTTTCGGGTTCGAACAGTTAGTAAATTACGTTCAAATGGGAAAATAAGAAATAAGACGTCCAAAAGCACAAATGTGCTGGACAGTTGGGAAAATTGGTTCCTTGAGATACAGAGAGCGTGAGAGAGAGAGAGAGACCATAAGAGGGACCGTGAGAGGGCTGGACATCAACTCTTTCTTTCTCTTCAATTGGTAAGTTCTTTTACTTTAATATTCTATTTCCATGGGATTTTTTTATTAACAAACTCAAATTTATGTTCTCTTAAACTCAAATTAGTTATTTTTTCCCCTTTTTGAACAAAAGATTAATGTTAGAAGAATATATTTGTGTTTGGATGTGAGAAACATGAAAATATATTTGTGTTTGGATGTGAGAATATATTTGTATTTTTTAACAAATATGAAAATATATTTGTGTTTGGATGTGAGAATATGAAAATATATTATATTTGTGTTTGTATAATGTTTGTGAAATATGCATCTTATGAGTTTGTATTTATCTTATGAATGTGTTCTCTGAGATGATGTTTGTCTCTGTTCCGTGTCTGAAATCTGGGTTGAAACCTTTCAAACACAATGATTTCTCATTCGAATGCGTTATCTTGTTCGAACAGATCTTGAAGTGTTTGAATGGGTGTACTCCTATATTGTAATATTTAAACTCAAATTTAATACTTAAAATATGAATTATTAAAGACTATAAAGTATAATTAAAAAGTAAGAAACGTAGGAAGGACATTAATACTTAAATTTGAATTAATACTTAAAAGATAACTTATTAAAAACTATAAGGTATAATTAAAAAATACCGAAATTTAAATTATAAATAATACTTAAAAGATAATGAGGTTAAAAGCTATAAGGGATAATTAAAAAATAAGTAAATTTATATTATAATTAATACTGAAAAAATGATTTCCCATAAGCTTTATTAATACTTAAAATATGAATTATTAAAGACTATAAAGTATAATTAAAAAATACCGAAATTTAAATTATAAATAATACTTAAAAGATAATGAGGTTAAAAGCTATAAGGGATAATTAAAAAATAAGTAAATTTATATTATAATTAATACTGAAAAAATGATTTCCCATAAGCTTTATTAATACTTAAAATATGAATTATTAAAGACTATAAAGTATAATTAAAAAATACCGAAATTTAAATTATAATAAATATTTAAAAAATAAGAAACCTACGAATTATCTCTCACTTACATAATTATTAATACTTCTACTTATATATATTACTGGTGATTTGGACTGTGATCGTTGTAGGAGTTGGTGTACTACTCAGGAGCTAGATGGATTTTAGAGTTATTTTTATATGGAATTGAACCTTAGACCCATTTGAGAGTTGTGGCTAAACCTTCTCTTAAAGAATATTTAGGTGCAATTCTTGAATTGTCCAAAGTGAACAGCTTGAGATTCTATCATCTCTATGGCAGATATATTCAGTTTAAACGCTTGTGTTAGTCAATTTTGGTTCAGTGTTTCCTTACATTCTTCGGGCATGCCGTCCGTAAGTTGTTCACCCCATGAATAGGGTCAATGACATATCGTGACTAGCATACTTGGAGAATTGGAGGAAAATGTTACCGAAATTTTAACTAATATTAGAGTTTAAATTGAGTATATATATGATATAGATGATAGTCTCTCGAATGGGATAAGACCAACTACCTTATCAAAATAGAAGCATCATCCATGAAAAGACTTTTGTAAATGTTTATCCCATAAATTAGATTTTTTTTATAGACGGACGACAAGTAACGGAAATACAATAAAGATCTGTTGGATGCTGTTGTCACGCTCGCGCTTTTTCTTTTGAAATATTTTTATAAAAAAGGACGACGGGAATTACCGTCCTGTTTAAAACTTTTTCACTTGCATCCCCAGGGTGCGAGACTCTACGTTTATAAATAAAATGTGCTTTGATCATAAAAGAGGGTTACAGCGGAATGCATAAATCTTATAATAAAAAGGCCTCGTACGTTTAAAACTCGTGTCTAGACTTCCGTGCTCTTCCCCGTGGGCCGTGTCCGTCCTGATCGTGCAGTTCCTGTGAGGGGGAGGGACATGCATAAAAACTAAAATGAGTTGAAGACTCGTAAGCATTACTTCATACGGTTAAAATATAACAACATAGGTTTTCATTCATGCATTCATCAATCGTACATACTATTACGTGCGTGCCTACGTGTCTTGTGTGCGTTCGTTTGAAAACGTCACTGGACGGGGCTTTTCTTTTAAAAGGCTTTCCTCTATTTAAAACGTGTCCCCCGTCACTGCCTTCATTTCTTCAAGAGTCGGTGTACGGGGTTTTACTTTAAAAAGGGCTTTCTCGCCGTAAAACGTTTCCCCCGTCAGTGCCTTCATTTCTTAAAGAGCCCGTGCTCTTGTGCTCTTGTGCATACATGTGCGTTCGTGCGTTCGTGCGTGCGTGCTTACATCCATTCTTTCTTATCACTTTCATAGGCCAGTACACACAATTACGCCCCGTGTGTTTGGGGTTAGCGGTCTTCCTTTGGACCCGGATTCCGCCCGTGGCCACGGGTTGGGAACCCCTTTTCATAGGGGGCAGCACTGGGTGCACTTCCAGCGCTACTTACCCGGCATTGCAATCTGCCCATTCATCGGTACCCTTTCGTTCATGTCATGTGGCCGTTACGTGTCTTCATACATTCATGCTTTCGTTTCTTTCTTTCTTTCTTTTCATTCGTTCGTTCATGTCAGCTCGAAGGAGCTGAAGCTTTCATTCAGTTCGTTCTTTCATTTAACAGTCATTTCTTTTCATGAGAAAACATTTCTTTTCGTGAGAAAATATCGTTTGGGGCGTAAGCCCGAAAATGGTCTTTCCGTTTTCTTTTTCAATTTCATTTCAGTTCTATCTTCTCTTTAACAAAGAACATACATGGGCTTAAGCGTCAGCTTCCGTGGCATCCTATAAGTGTCACCTTGAACGTCGTCAATCATGGCATCCGCGAGTATCACCTCGTGGTGCACATGAGAGCGTCGGTTCGTAGGATTCACAAAAGCATCTGCTTTCATGCCTTTCATGCATCTTCATCAGTTTATGGGTTTTTCTTAGAAAATACATACAATACATACAGCGTATAGTCATCCATTCACATGCGTACAATTAATACTTTGGGGTGCGTAAAAAGGGGCTGCCAATGAGGGGCCGTACATACTTATACTTTTGAACATTTAGCATTTTCTTTCTTAAAACGTCTTTAGTCTTTTCGTGAGCATTTTAAAGGAAAAGCGTTTCTTGTATCTTTGATAACTCTAGAAGAGTATGAACGTAACACTTACCTGGACTCCATGCTACTTGCATGTCATTCAGTCCATTCACGTGCTTGTCAGATGGCAACCTACATGCATACACATAACCTTAGCATCATTCTCTATCTAATGCATAAGTAACTTAAACTATAAATAGAACTACGCTATACTTAGAACACTCTCCTTCTATCCCATGCACTTACGTGCCCTTCACTATGTTAGACCCTTCGGGGACCACTTATGGTCACCACAACTTCCAACTCAAAGTCTTGCCTCGAGTGCTCATCCACTAAAGTGAACCCCTTATTCACCTTAGGATTAAGACACTAGGACATTCGTCTTACTCTTCTTACAACCACATTCGACGCATGATTCCGACCGATGGAATCACACATCTCAATCCTAACGATGCATCCGTCACTATCTTCATGCATCTTGGCCCACACTAAATCCTCATTCCCATCCATAAAGACACATGGCTCTAAGCCAACTCTGAGGCTTAGTACCGTGCAACTATGCTCATGACAGATTACCCATTACATATGGTGAATCCGTCCGGCACGTGTCTCTCACCATGTTACACAGGTACCTTACCCCTTTATCACCTAAGATCAACGTATATAATACGTTGATCACCTGTTCGTAGGGACAAGGGCCATATTCCGATACCAATCTTCTCTTGACCCGGCTAGCATGACACTTCACGCTACCCGTCCCTTTTGACAGTTCATCCCAACACTTAACACGACAAGACTCCATCCATAACTACGTTTCATGTCACGTTATATAGCCCAAGATTGCTCCAGTGCTACACTGTGACCTTGTCGTGTTACCTAGCATTCTACTTCATCACTCCTGACTCATTACGAGTACGGTTCCTCACGTACTCCCGTCACATCGTGACATCTCGTCACGTTCCCATTACGCCATTTCTACACTTTAACACTTCACCCATCATAAGCATGACTTCCAATAACCACGTCACTTCATGACGTTGCCCAGTCATGCTTCCGCTGCGTACTCTTACACTTATTCCACTACTTCACCCATCACAAGCACGACTGTCAATAGTCATGTCACTTCGTGACATTTCCCAGTCATGCTTCCGCTGCGCACTCTTATACTTGTTCTACTACTTTGCGCATACTCCTGGCCATAAGTCCATCACAGTGACACTTGTCACCTCAGACTACAGGCTACGCCATAGCTACTTCGGGACACTGTTTCACAGTTCCCGACACTATCCATCACGTTCCACGCCCATCAATCACATAACCATCCTTATCTCTACGACACGCCACACGGAGTGTCGCTGCTACGTGGAGTACACTCCACGTATACTCCCTTCATACACACCACATCACCATTATGGCATACCTACCATATGGTACATCACTTCATCACATGGAGTACGTTCCACTCGTACTCCCTTTACATACGCTCCATCACCACTATGGCCTACACGCCATATGGTGCATCCCCAATCATATGGAGTACATTCCACATGCACTCCATCCATACTCACCATATCACCACTATGGCATACCCGCCATATGGTACATTATTACATCACATGGAGTACACTCCCCGTGTACTCCCTTCGTACACTACGACACATCACCATTATGGCATCCTTGCCATATGGTGTATCACCCATCATATGGAGTACATTTCACATGTACTCCATTCATACACACCATATCACCACTATGGCATACCTGCCATATGGTGCATCACCATATCCCATGGAGTACACTCCTCGTATACTCCCTTCATACACACTACGGCACATCACCACTATGGCATACACGCCATATGGTGTATCTCACCATCTCATGGAGTACATCCCACATGTACTTTCCACATACATACCACATCACCAATATGGCATACACGCCATATGGTGCATCGTCCACCACATAGAGTACATTCTACATGTACTCCTCTTACACGCATTACGCCACTGAGTACACTCCACTTGTACTCATCCCGTTCCACGACACGCCAAGAGGGTATATTTTACATATACTCTCCTTGTCTCACATTACGCCACACATAAAGTACACACAGCGTGTACTATCCCCATCCCACATGCCATATCACCATTATGGCATATCCGCCACATGGTGCATTACTCTACCACATAGAGTACACTCCACGTGTACTCCCTTCATACATATCACGGCATGTCACCACTATGGCGTACCCGCCATATGGTGCATCTCACCATCACATGGAGTACATTCCACATGTACTCCCTACATACACAACACGCCACATGCACACAGAGTACACTCAGTGTGCACCGTATCCATTCCACATACACCATGCCACCATTACAGCACATATTCCCAATCACACTACACAGCACACTTCCCAATTACGCCCAACACATCACAGTACACTACACGGCACAATGCACCTCCATCCAATACAGATAAGCCCAACACTTCACTACACAGAATGCCCAACACTTCATCACAATGCCACAACTCCACAAATACTAACAGCACAGTCCACAACCTAGTCAACTAATCAATATCCAACATAATTAATAAGGGATAGAGGGTTATACCATCGACGGGATAACCCGTGCGTTGCTCGTTGACCGGCATAGCCGATGATGTCGGAAGAGTCGTACGTGGCGGCTAACTCACGTACGGTGACTGTTTAGGCATTTAGATAGCTAGGTGTGGTCTTGGAAAGGCTCGTGATAGCCTTGTGATGATGGTAAAGAGCATAACATGGCGGATCTAGCCATGTACAGTGGCGGTCAATCACACGCAGTGACTGTCCATCACGTGCAGTGATTACCCATCACATAAAGTGATGGTTTAGACCTAGGGCTTGGCTAAAGGAGGTGTGGTGAATCTCGTGGTGGCGTCGAGGTGGCGCCACGGTGGCTCACGGTGGCAGATCTGGCCATTCCATGGAGGAGAAGCCGTGGGAGAGTGAGAGAGAGTGTGCTCTCGTGGGTGGCAGATCGGGGCCGTGGGAGGTTGGGTTGGCTTGGTGGCGGCCTGAGGAGGCTGGACATGGCGGTCATCAGCCATGGGTGGCGGTGCACGGTGGTTCACGGCGTGAAACCCGTGCGTGCGTGAGTGAGGAGCCGTGAGGTGGAGGGAGAGCTTCTGGCCATGGGTCACATGGAGGAGCTCGGGGAAAGGGAGAGGAGGTTCATGGTGGCCATGGGTGGTCGTGGGTGGCCGCGTACGGCGGCGCACGGTGGGAAATGGGCTAGAGACCCATTTCGGGTACTTGCCGTGGAAGGAGGGGGAGGACTGCTTCGTAGGGGTTGGCTTCGGTGGAGGATGATGGCCGGTGGGAGAGGAGCTCGCCGTGGGAGCGGTGGAGCCATTGGGCGGCGCACGGCGGCGCTACGCGCACAAGCCCGTTCGGGCTGTGTACTTCTGAAATGGAGAAAGGGAGAGCGTGAAGGGGAGAGGTCGGCATGGATGGACTCGCCGGCGTGAGGAGCAGCCGATGGTGTCGGCGGTGTGGCCTGGCGACGCACGGCGGCGCCGGGCTGAGGCCTTAAGCCGTTCGGCGTGAGGTGATCTGCGTACTGCGTACGCCGAAGGAGAGAGGGAGGAGAGAGAGAGTTACGGGGAAATGAGAGGGAAAAGAGAGGGGTCTGGGTATTTAACCCAGTCCTTTCGTCTGAGGGTCTACACGACGATCTAACGACGAATAATTAAAACACTGATTTGAAGATGCGTAAAACATTAACTTAATTAAAAGCACTTAGAGGAATTAGGGTAGATATTATTTTAAACTAACTTTAGTTTATAAAATAATATTCTTCATCATTAATAAAATGATGAAGTCTCACTTAACATATTTAAAAGGGTTAAACCATTTAATTAATAAAAGTTCTCAACATAATTTAAATCCCATAATATCTTAAATAATTGAAATCATTTTAATAATAATATTAAAATGATTTCCGGCAATTATAATATTTTTGGAGCTCTTCAATAATATTATGATTGTCGTATTTAAGATCAAATCTTAATTCAACAATGATGGAAATACTCCTTATAAATATTTCCAGCATATTTAAAACACTGGACGTGCCCTAGAAGTCACACGATATCTTTCGAGACACGCTATCATGGTTCGACACGCATAACGTGACTCGCAGTCGGTAGTGAGAAAGGCAGATGATCACATAATCTCTGCCTTTAGGGTTTGCTTACGTCATCAAGACGAAACATACGTTAGAAAGAGAGAAGCGTACGTAAGAAGAAGGAACTGGGTGTTACAGCTGTTGGGAGATAGACTTGGGCGGGACTATAAGGAGTATGCACAGGAGGTGAATTTTTTATAGAGTTTATTCGCTTGAGTGTTGACAGTCGAGAATTTATAAGATGTCCGTACAAGAAGTGCAAAAATCTTAGTTCTTATAATTTGGTGGTAGTGCAGGATCATTTATTTGTAAATGGAATCGATCTTAAATATTCACATTGGGTCTTACATGACGAACCATTTCCTAAAGGAGTTAGATTTAGCAGTCAGTCTAATCAAACGGAAGAGGGTAACGATATCAACATGGACGATATTAATGTGGATGTTTCTGATAACAGTAATGATAATAGAGAAGATATGAATGAGAAGTTAGGCGATCTGGGTGCAGGAATATTTGGGACAAGGGATGGAGAAGGAACATCTGCACAATCATTTGAGGGAAATAGATACTTTGGAAGAATGTGGGAGGATGCACAACGAAAGTTGTACGATGGGTGTACCTGTCATAGCAAGTTGTCTTTCACGATGAGGTTGATCCATATTAAGTCTATTTGTCATGTTTTTGTCAAGGTCATCGACATGTTGCTAGAATTATTTAAATAGGCTCTCTCTCAGGATAATGTAATACCCCATAAATTTTATAAAGCGGAGCAATTAAAGTGAGGGTTAGGATTTTATTATAATATCATTCATGTTTGTAAAAATGATTGTGTTCTCTTCTAGCACCAATATGTAGAATTTGATTCATGTCTAGTATGTCATGAGTCAAGATAGACATCCGATAAGTGTAATGTACCTCAAAAAGTGTTTAGACATTTTCTGTTGATTCCTTGACTTCAAAGATTATTTACGTCTCAGTTGACGGCAAAAGATATGTCTAGCATCACACATAAATAGTCCAAAATAAAAACTTCCTCTCGCATCCTCCATATTCCTTGCAATGGAAGAAATTTGACTTCGAGTATCCATGGTTTGCTGAAGAACCTCGTAATGTACGTCTTGATTTAGCAACAGATGATTTTAATCTATTTCGCAACATAAGCACTTCTTATAGTACTTAGCCTATCATATTAATGCCTTATAAATTGCCACCATGGAAGTGTATGAAAGATTCATATTTTATGATGACTCTAATGTTACCAAGGCCAAGGTCACCAGGGAACAAATTAGATGTATATCTGCAACCACTGATTGCAGAGTTGAAAGAATTGTGAGATCAGGGTGTCAGTATGTATGATGTGGCCTCGTCGCAGGAGTTCAAGATGCATGCTGCGGTGATATGGATAAGGGTGTAACCGGTCCGGTCCGGTCCGGTTTTGGATAAAATCTAGGACCGAACTGGTATGTACCGGTTTTGTATTTTTCAAAACCGATTACGATTCGGTTACCCTCCTAAACCGATACTTCCGGTTTCCGGTCCAGTCCGGTTTTTCAGTTTTTTTAAAATGTAAGTTTCACAATTTGTCATTAAAAATTTATTTATAAAAAAAAAAAATTGATTTAAAAAAAAACTGTTTTATAATTTTATTAATATATTAAACTATATAATAGTATTAATATTAGACTATTAGTATAGTTATAAGTTATATATTAGTATTAGTTATAAACTTTTAGTGATTTAGTATTTACATTTTATATTATAATTTATAAATTATAATAAGAAATTATTTCATATATGAATATATATATTATATATAAAATTTCACATAAAAATTTATAATTATACATTATATATAAAACTTATATATATTAATATTTAATATATATAAAATATTTTGTATAAAACTTATATATAAAAATATTATTTTTTATTTTTTTTAATCAACCGGTCCGGTCCGGTCCAAAAAATCCCGGAATAGGAACCGGACTGGAACCGGCCGGTTTTTACATTTTAAAAACCGGTTCCAGACCGGACCGGTTCAAAACCGGTAAAACCGGTCCGGTCCCGACAGGTTTTCCGATTTGAGTTTACACCCCTAGATATGGACAATAAATGATTTTTCTGCATATGGAAACTTACCTAGGTGGACCACAAAAGGTAAAATGGCTTATCCCGTTTGCAATAAAAATACACAGTCTCAGTGGTTGACAAATAGTAGGAAATTATGTTTCATGGGACACCATCGATATTTACCAGATGATCATAGATGGCGCTCAAATAGAACGATATTTGATGGAAGGGTTGAGTGCAGGTCATCATCGCCAGAGTTGTCTGGGAATGATATTATCGCGCAGTTGGGGATGTTTTAAAAAATGGATTTGGGAAAGATGCAAGAGTTCTCAAGAGAAAATGAAAAGTAGCAGAGTTGAATTGGACAAAAAAAATATTTTTTTCAAGTTGTCATACTGGTCTATCTTGACACTGCTCCACAATCTAGATGTTATGCACATTGAGAAAAATATATTTGAGAATATATTGGGTACTCTAATGTCAATAGAAGGGAAAATAAGAGATAAAGCTAACTTTTGTAAAGATTTAAAGGAGTTGAGGATAAAACCGGAGTTGCATTTGCAAGATAATGGTCGTCTGCCTATATGCTCATCAGATGGTATACTCTTTCAAATGATGAGATAAGGAAATTATGTAATTGGTTCATGACAATTAAATTATCCAATGGCTATGCTTCAAACATGCCAAGATGTGTTCGAACTCATGATTGGAAGATAATTGATCTTAAAAGTCACAATTGTCATGTATTTCTACAACGTCTGTTGCCGGTTGGTGTGAGTGAAAATCTCACAGAATTAGAGATTTTTCAGGGATATTTGTAGTAGAACATTGAAAGTTGATACATTGGTAATAATAGAAGCCGACATTGCAGTGATATTGTACAAATTAGAGAGTTTATACCCGCCTTCATTCTTTGATGTAATGGTTCATTTGGTTGTGCACCTACCTCGTGAGGCTTTAGTCGCTGGCCCGGTTCAATATAGGTGGATGTATCATATTGAACTATTTTTTGGAAAACTCAAGCAATCCGTGTGAAATAAAGCACTTCCGGAAGGTTTGATTATAGAGTCATGCATTGATAATAAATGACATACCTTTTGTTCAATGTATTTCCGTGGGGTTGATACTTGATTTACGAGACCGGATCGAAATTATGAAGGTGAACAAATAGGAGTCTCATCGACATTTACCTTGTTTTTCCAGATTGTATGTCTCATAGGTGCACAATGCGGCTATGACCTATGTGGGGGAGAGTTTGAAAAAGTTCGACGGTATGTCTTGAATAACTGTGCAGGGATTGACCACAACATGAGGTTAGTGATCTAAATCAATACTATCTTTAAGTTCAAGTATAATACTATAGTATAACTTGATAAAAATTAAGAGTTCACATGAATATGTACAATGAACATATACAACTATTTCGCACGAATGGTGCAACTGACGTAGAAAAGATGCCCGAAAAGGAATTTGCCTCGTGGTTTGAACATACGGTATTATTGTGAAGCTCCAACTTATAATACGAACTACATACCACTAAACTCCATAGATTTCTATCTAATATTTATATAACTATTATAATATTTATTAATGTAGGTTGTATCGAAATATGATGACAATTTAGAAGAAATCTCATCATAATTGTATATTTTGGCACGTGGTCCATTCAGGGCGGTCATCCAATACTCAGGATGTTTGGTGCGTGAATATATATTTCACACAGCTGACAAAGAACAATATAGGAAAAATCAAAATTGTGGGATCGTTGTTGAAGGAAGCCATGAGGATGATAACATTGACTTATACGGAATTGTGGAATATATCATATCGTTAAAATACGTGGGAGATATATAGTCTGGTTGTTTAAATGTAATTGGTGGGATGTCTCAAATCCTAGGTTGAGAGTGCGTAACGATTAATACTTTGTAAGTGTCAATACATCTCGCACATGGTATGAGGACAATCATTTCCTTCTCACTTGCCAAGCGAATCAAGTTTTTTATTTACATGATCCGGAGTACAGGAACCCATAGTGGGTAATGGAGAAGTTTGCACCAAGAAATGTATATGATTACATTCTAGAGGCATACGAACCACATGAAGAAGATGATAGTCTAGCAAATAAAGAAGCATATCAAGAAAATGGATAACGCATCAATCTATTTGTTGATCTAAGCCAATATGATATGGTCTCATTGTGTAGAGAAGATGTTCAACTCAAAGTAATTGAGGGTGAAATGTCGGAAGAAAATGAATCAACTGAAGTGTCTAGTGAGGATGAAGGCGACTGGTCCAGCAAAACCGATAGTGAATGAATTTCAAACAGATATTTTTGTAAGTATCATTCTTATAAATATCTTTAACGTTTGCTCGACATATAATTTATTATAATTTCAAACATATATGTCTCTCAAACACAAAGCAACACATGCGCCATCCTCATCCATTACCGACTCCCCGTGTGGTTCACCTGCCATCAATAGTGGGCCAACATCACCAAACCCAGAACAAGGTATAGTATATCAAATTAAATATGACATTTTATGCTCGATTTAAGTAATATATATTTATAAAATAAAAATAATTTAATTCAAATATATGCTTTAACTACTGTATATATAGCTGTTGTAAGCCAGCATTGAGGTCGATGCATTACGAGGGGTGTATGTATAGAGAAATTAAGGAAAGTCGGTAAAATTAAATTTGATATTCCTCATGATCACACTGGTGGCTCCGGAGATTCGATAGCGTGGCTTGCTTCTTATGTTGGTTCGCTTACTCGCACGTATGCATCGATTGCTACATCCTCCTGGTCTAAAGTTTCCCAAGATATGAAAGACCACATCAATAAACGTTGCTAAGCAATAACGTACATTCCAAGCAACTAAGTATATAACAAGTTAATTTAAAGTTACTTTGTATTTATACTAATTATTTATAAATTTTTAAAAGACGAGTTTGAACTTAATTTTGGCTGACGAAAGGATCGAATAATGGTTGAGGAACTGATATCGAATGCATTTTGGAGGTACAAAGGTCGATGTCATGTACACTATAAGAAATTCAGCACTACAATAGAGGTGCGCTAAAATCCATTTCAAGCAATACCACCAAACAAATGGGAGAAAGTTTGTGATATGTTTGAAGATCCTGCTTATCAGGTAATTTCGCTGCTATCTTTTTTTAATAGTATATGATAGAGGTATTAAACATATAGACATCATATTTTTTTTAGCAACGAAGTACTGTTAACAAAGCAAATAGATCAAATTTAACGATACACAATCATGCTGATTCTGGATCTTTTCATCATTTGTCTAACAAAATGATAAGTTATTCTAGTCAATGTTAAATATTAACATATAATACTTTTTTTTTATATATTTAAGTTCTAATCTAGATTTTCCTTTTGCAGAAAGAAGAAAGTCATGCTAATTACGATCTGACTCAATTGTAAGCTAAAGCACATAAAAATCGTGATAGTGTTTGGACCAGTGCCAAAGTAGAAGCAAATTATGTAAGTTTAAATTTCTTTAATTCCATTGTCTAATAATATTTTTGTTACTTATACTAACTTTAATGTGTTTATTTTAGTAGGACAAAATGATATCTTTTAAGGAAATTGCTACGGATTCATTTGATGCTTCATTTGTCAATGATGCTTAGATCTTTTCTCAGGTTCTTGGATCACGTTCTGGATATTTGAGGGACGTAAGACATTGCATGAAGCCATCATCATCCTCTTCTCGAGCTAGATCGAATGACGACAAGATTAAGGAATTAAAGGAAGCAACACTTGAGATAGAACGATTGAGATCCAAGAAAAAAGAGTTGTTAACCCGATTAGATCAAGCAGCGGATCTTGAGGTAAGATTAGAAGAGAAGATGTAGGAGAGACTGGGATGGGAGTACAAAAAGCTGTGTTTGAACAGTTGCAGTCAATTATGTCCTAAAACTCTATGTCACCACCACAATCTTAAAATATATTTTTTCTTTAATTGTCTTTCTATTATGATGTTCCAAAACATTTAAACAATTATGATGTTTGAATTACAATTTTTGTAATACTAGAATTTTATTTTTAATTAAATTCTGTACTGTATGATTAGTATCGTTCAAATGTCAATTACCTTTATTAAATCCATTTGAACAAAAATAGACTCATTCGAACACATAATAATGCGTTCAAGTGACCTACCGTGAAATATAGTCTATTCGAACAATAAAATATTTATTCGAACAACATTAATTTCCAAAATCCCGTTCGAACGGAATGAATTTAAAAAATAAATAGTTGGTTCGAACGGACATAATTTATGTTCAAATGCAAGTCATTTGATAAATTTATTGGATCAAAAGTATAAAATCCGTTCAAACAGAATCAAATATGGTCATTTGTTCGAATGAATATTTTTTACATACGAACGGTGCATGTCGGTTCGGACCTATATTTTTCTATTCAAACGGATTTTTCAGATGAAAAATTCTCGTCTTAAAAAAAATACATGTTCAAACAGATTCGATTGGTTGTCTCTAAAAATCATTTTTTGAGGTGAAACTGAATTTTTGTCTCTAAAAGCCTTTTGAGACAGGTTTTTTGAGACAAAATAAAGATGAAGTTTTTTTGTCTCTAAAAACAATTAGGGTCAAAATGTTGGTTTTTTTAGACAAAATTTTTTGTCTCGAAAAATCCAACCTCTTGTAGTGACTTGATGTCTACCTAGGCTTGTATTAGTTTCTAGCTTTAATTACTTAACAGAATGCATGTGCCCATTAATTATATCCATGCATGCACTGCCCATGCAGAAAGAAAAACATACTTTATGAATTAAACTTTAGCCAAATGTATGTTTTTTTAATTATTTTTTTTCTTATATGATGAACTTGTACCACTTAGATTTTTTTTTTTTTCGTTAACAAATCTACTATTATTTTTCCAGAAACATATAAAAAATATATTTATAAGATGGCGTGAATGATATATATCATTAATTACGCTGATGGTTAGGCAAGACTTGATTTACAAAAAAAATTTTAGAAATATTTTTATATTGGAGACATAAAATGCGTATATGTTGTGATCTATACCTAGGGTCGTAGCAATATATAAAACGACTTATGAACTCAACATGAATATGACATCATATTTTAAGTTTGATATAAATTGATTTGGATAAAAATAAATTGATACGATAAGAAACGATTAAAGGATTGAACGAATTAAAACAGGTCAAATGAGTTTTTCCAAATTTATTAAACAACTTAAACAGATTGTATCGGCTCACCTTTTATTTATATGGCATGGATAGTGTTAGAGGTTTAGAATGATCTGACTCCTTCAATTAAACGGTTCGTACTGTTTGGATTGACCAATACTCATCACAACACAAATACAACCCGCAAATATAAACTGCGACCCATATCTATACCGATTTGCAAATAAAAATAAGCTCTATGAATTTATGGCAAGGCCGAAAGCATCCGGAATGCTGTATGGAGGCAGCCACGGGGGAAGTAATCACACTGAAATGTTCAGGGGCTGACAGGACCCAGTGGACCTTAATATATATATATAATATATATTCTATTATAATAAGTGATTATCTAACTGCAAATAATAATTTTTATTATTTTCTATTAACTTTTGTTATTTTTCCTCTAGNTCTATTATAATAAGTGATTATCTAACTGTAAATAATAATTTTTATTATTTTCTATTAACTTTTGTTATTTTTCCTCTAGGTCCGTTAAATCTCATTTTATCAAAAGGCCTTTAAGACACTTGATCATTTGACGTATAACTCTGTTATAGAATATAATGAATGATCATGTTTTATCAAAAAGTCCTTAAGACCCTTGACCATTTGACGTGTAACTCCCTTATAAAATTTAATAAATGATCATATTTTACCAAAGGTCCTTAATAGCCCCACGATGTATATGAATTTATGTCTCTTTTTTATGTCTTTTTTGTTCTGTCAGTGTACTCATTTTCCTTTCTTTTTGTTTTAATTTTTTTAAATCAAAAAACTAAAATGACTTTACTCTTTAGAAGTAAATACATAATCTAATATGTATGCAGACCAATGTTCATACTTTGCTGAAATTTAAATTTTTTTATCTTTCTTTAATCTTATATTTTTTTTTTCTAGATAAATAAATTATTAAATTTTTCACTTTTTTACTTTTTTTTTTATTTAAATTATTATATCAAGTGCACCCTGAGACTAGCACATCCGGATCCGTTCCCGTGTGTGTGTATATATATATATATATATATATATATATATATGCAGCACAAATGGGCCATTAAAATTTAAACCATTGCCCAACCTCTACGCACACAGCTCGATTGTTGAATTAATGCTGCAATTTGAAACAATTAATTAATTAATTAGCTGTATGCATCCATCCCAACTAATTCTTAGATCAATAATCTTTCCCATGTTATTGTTAATTAATATTTGGATATTTTTAAATTAATTGGTATCTTAATAAAAGACAATCCATTCACGGGTTTCGGATTTACTTATATATTCTTGTTACACTTTTATTATCTACTGATGTAATGTGACATTACTTATTAGTCATTAGATCAATTATTTTTAAAATAAATAAAACAATAAACTCATTAGTTTAAAAATAATGTCATATCAATAAAGTATGATAAGAGTGGGACGAAAGATGATAAATTTAAATATAACATTTTTTTTTCTTATTTATGTGTTAATATGATACAACACTCAATCAATTACATATGTAGAAGATAATGTTATTTTGGGCATAAAAAACGAGACATCTGAACTAACAATGTGTTAAACTACATTAGTTTTGTGTTATCAGGCATATATATAAAAATTAAAAAGTTACCTGCCAATAAATAAATAAATTAACAAAAATTAACAACAACTAGAGGCTAATTTATTGGCCAGCTAGCACCCACATGTTAATTGACTACACATCACATATGCAATTAGATTTTTGAGTAATTATTCGTATAATCGTGAAATATATAATCATTTTGAAAAAGAGTATGATTTATTATTAAAAAATTAATTTTTTTTTATGTAAATCTAATATTTTATTTATTTTTTTTAAAATGATTATACGGTGATTATACAATTCACGATTGTAAATCTCTTTTCTCTAATTTTTAATAATATTAGAGTAATCCTAATGCCTTCTCATATTTTATTATTTTGGAGCTATTAATGTGATCTAATTAACGTGGGTAATCTGGATCCACATACATCTTTTAGTTCTAAATAAAGAAATAAACAAAAAGTGACCTATTGGAACCAGGTTATAGTCCATACATATTATGAAGCCAATGACCTTCATCAGCTAGCCTGGACACACGTGTCACTTTTTTCCCCCTTCATATTCATTACTCCAGTGTCATTTTCCCTTCTTTATAATTTTTATTTATTTTTTATTTTTTACGATTTAGAAAGCGATAGATGTATTAATTTTTCTAAAAATTTAAATTACAAAAAAAAATATAGACTTAAATTATTTAAATATATATTTTAATACTCTTTCTTATATGTGGGCCACTCTCTTCCTCGGGTGTTATATTTATCTAATTTAATAACATAATATTATATTAAATTAGATAATTTGGTGTAAAAAAAAAAAATAAGAGTGATGTTAGGGAGCTCAAATTTTGCTCGATTGGGTTTTTTATTTTATTTTTATTTAGTGATTAAGAAAATATAATTTAATAATAATTTAATTCTTTTTTTTTAAAATATTTAAAAGTGTCAAAAAATGATATAAAAAAATAAAAAAATAAACTAAAAAACCCAATCAGGCATAAAAAACGAGAGTCTAAAATGGGCTCTCTAGTATTTTTCAATAAATAAATATGTTTACATAATTTAAAAATCTTATATGATCAACAATAATAATTATTGTAAGATGTATATTATATATTTATCTCATTCTAAAATTAAACGTAATGTATAGACAAGAATGCTCAGAATTATGGTGATCTTAATATTTAAAAAAGGCACAAATCTAGTTAATTTATATACCTTTTGTTCAAATTAGATTATGAGAAAGTGAGAGTCATGTGGCTCTACGTTTCATCGTCATGATGTGTACCTGGCTAGTACCACCATATCGAGGCTGAGGTCAACACCTTAAAAAAAAAAAGAGTTTTGTTACGGTCTATATTTTTTTAAATTTTTAAATTTTTTTAAATTTTTTTTAAAATTTTTTTTTTAAATTATTTAAAATTTTTTATTTATTATTTATATAATAAATATTTGATAAAAGAAATAATAAAAAATTATAAAATATAAAATGTGATGAGATTGTGAAAATTTATTAAAAATAAAATACGTTTTTTTTTTTTGTTACGGCTCAAAAAGTGATGCATTGGGAAAAGAACACGTGTCTTCCACCACGTGGTCGCAGGAGCCGAGGATTGATCCCCATCCAAAAGAGATGCCTTCGACCCACACCACACAACACAAGGGAGTGGGTCCCAAACGAGAGATTCAGATACTTAAAAAAAAAAAAATTGTGAATAATAATAAGATAATTACTATAATAGTGATTTAGTTTGAATTGAATATTTTTTAAATTTTAAAAAATAAGAGAAAAAAATTTAAATAAAAAATATTATAAAATTAAAATATTATTCGAATATAGTTTTATAATATTATTTTTATTTATTGATTTGAAAAAATTAAAAAAAATTTTATTTTTTTTATTTAAAATTTTAAAAATATTGTAATAATTAATTGTAAAAAATATTATAATTTTTATTGATCTGATTCGGTGCGTAGAACATATTATTTATATTATTTAAACACTATTTAATTTATAAAATTTAAATTATGTCATCTAATTAATTGATTAAGTGTGTTATCCACTCAGTCTTATAAATATAATTTATCTTTTTAAAATATACACCACTTGACATAGAATATTATATTTTTTCCGTAAAAAATAGAATGTTAACATTTGTAAAATAAATTTAAAATCAATGATTTTAGTAATAATAAATATTTCAATTTTCAAATAGTGTGCAAAAAAAACAGCCACTACAAGAAAAATGAGTTTTTATGGTCATTTAATTGCGGCGAAAAGGTTATTTGTGATCAAAACAGACTCATTTTGATTGTAAATAATTATTTCGCTGGAATTAAATGATCACAAATAAGCAATTTTATTTGTTATGAGCATATTTTATTAAAAAGATCTCACCTATCACATAGGAACACCATGGTTACAAATTTAATTCCTTGACAGTTACAACAAAACCTCAAAAACCGGAGAATTGCCAAAAAAATAAAACAAATCTATGAGAACACCAAAGCGGTTACAAATTAGTGATATTTATTAATGAATTTTTCACCCATTCATCACATACTATCCAAAATATTAAAGATAGACATGAATCAATATTATTAATATCTAATATTGTATGGTTCCTTTTATGTTTATATTTTTTTTTTATCTTATTTGAAGTTACATATTCGAATAAAGACTTGAGTAAATCTCGATTTAATAAACAGTTGTATCAAGATAAAAGATTTAGAAAAGATTATAATTCTGACAATAAATCCCATATAAAAATATTTACATATTGAAGTTGGACATTAGCATTTGTATAAATCTCTCATCCTAAGTAGGAGTGGTAATATATGACACGATCCGTGAATTCAACAAGAACACGATACAAAATTATTGAGTTTGAGTTTAATATAAATGGGTTCAAGTCAAAACGGGTTGACCCGTTATGACAAATTTATAAACGGATCAACTCGTTTAACTCAAAATCAACCCGCAATAACTCTTATTTCAAAATTAAATTTTTATTATTATTGGATTGTAACATTAGTATTTTTCAATATGCTTATGTTTTTATTGTTGGAATTGCAATTCTGGACTTATACTCATATTTGTTATTGTAGGATTTGTGATATTAGTTTTACTATATGTTAAAATTACAAAAATATTGATAGTTTTTATTAGTAGGTAGTATTTTTATTTTTTTGGATATAGTGGCTACTAATATAGATTTTAATTGTTATGTAAAATTATGTTAATCAAGTTAAATGGATTTTGCGTATTAATTCAACCCATTTACATGAAACGAGTTTGAAATAAATCATGTTGTAATGAAATATTTCTTATTAATTATTAATGAGTCAAAACAAATGACACAACATGACGTGTTATTAAAATTTTTTTTAGTATTCTCTCAACAGCTTTTCGTTTCGGAGAAGCGTGTGAGGTGAAGCCGTTAGTCATCTTTCTCCTTGGAGGAAGGGAGGATTTCTCTGCTCGCATTTGTGAGTAGAGTAATGCGATGGAAGATATGGAGGAGGTCTGGAGGAGGTTGAAGTTGAATGATGAAGAGGAGATTCCGATTGAAGTTCAGAAAAATACGATAGGATTGACGAAATCAAAAGGTGAGAGGAGCTTGGTTGGGAAGGTGTTATCGGACCGTAAGATTGGACGAGAGGTAGTTAGAATGATGATGGAAAAGGTGTGGAAGGTGGGGAAACCACTGGAATTTCACGATATTGGGAGCAATTGCTTCGTTATTACGTTTGTTAATCGCAGAGATAAGATAAGAGTTCTTGATGGTTGTCCATGGTTGTTTGACAACCACCTGTTTGTGCTAAAGGATTTTGATGGTGAATTGCAGCCGTGTATGATCGATTTTGATCATGCTTGTCTCTGGATTCAGATGATGAACTTACCTTTGAGCTTAATGAATAAGGAGATGGGAGAGTTAATTGGAAGATCAATGGGGGAGGTTATGGAGGTAGATGTTAAGGAGGATGGACTGGCCTGGGGGAGGTGCCTAAGGGTGAGGGTGGAGTGTGATCTTAGAAGGCCTCTAGCACGAGGAAGAACTATTTCTGTGGAAGGGAAGACTAGTTGGGTGCCTTTTCAGTATGAGAAGTTGCCTAGACTGTGCTTCAAGTGTGGAAGGATAGTTCATGACAAGGAGGGATGTAAGGAGAGAGATGGGAACTCAGATCAGTATGGTGTTTGGTTGAGAGCGTTTCCTCAAACAAGGAAAGGTGATGTTAAAAGTAGAGATCAGAGAGGAAGTGATTGTAATTAGAAAAAATCAGAATCTGGAAAAAATGAGAAAGGAGATGTATTAAAAGGGGGAGGGATGGAGGATGTAATCGAGAAAGAAGGGGAGGAATCAAATGAAGATGTGCAACCTCAACCTGTTGTGTCTATGCCTTTGGGTAATGTTGAGAGATCTGATGATTTCTTGGAAGGGAAGGAGAATTATGTGGGTGAGGTGGAAAGTAAGATGCAATTGGTAAGGAGGAACTTAAAGGCTGAGGATCAAATAAAAGAGAACACAAGATCTTCGAGGTGGAGGAGAAGAGCTCGGAATAGACATGAATCAGGTATGATCTTGACTGAAATTACTGCTGGAAAAAGAAGTTTAGATCCTGGAGAAGATGGGGATGTAGTGATGATGGAAAGAAAAAGAATGAGAGGCAATGATATGTTGACCTATGTTGATGATAGGCTAGGGGTGGTGGCTGCTGAGCAGCACCACCTGGCATTATGAATCTGCTATGTTGGAACTGCCGAGGGTTGGGCAACCCTCGGACAGTTCAGGACCTTAGCCTTTTGGTTAAGGAAAAGAGGCCTAAATTGGTTTTTGTTTGTGAAACAAAAACTAATTCACGAAAAATTGCTGGTTTACAAAGGAGATTGGGGATGGAAGGTGGCTTGGTGGTGGATTCTGTAGGGAGGAAATGGGGTCTGGTTCTATTCTGGAAAGAGGAGAATGGAGTAGAAGTGATCAATTACTCGAGTTGGCATATTAGTGTACTAGTTAAAGGGGACAAAAGGAATTGTGAGTGGATTTTTACTGGGTTTTATGGGCACCCTGTGACAGGGAAGAGATACCTATCTTGGGAATTATTGAGAAAGTTGAAGCCATCAAATGACACAGCTTGGTGTGTAGGAGGTGACTTTAATGAAATATTATTGCAAGAAGAGAAGATGGGTGGTAAGAGGAGGGCTGAAAGTCAAATTAATTTGTTTAGAGAAGTGCTGGAGGACTGTGGTTTAGGGGATATTGGTTGTTGTGGGAAGGGTTTCACATGGTCAAATAAGCATACTGATCAAACCTTCACTAAAGAGAGGCTTGATAGGTATGTGGTTAATGAAAAATGGAGGAATGTGTTTAATGAAAGAAGAGTAGAGATATTGGGTGGTAGGTGTTCTGATCACTTGCCAATCCTACTGTCTATGGCTGTGGAAGAGCAGAGGTTTTTGAGAAGGAAATTTCCATTCAGATTTGAGGCTTGCTGGATAAAACAGGAAGAATGTGAAGAGGTGATCAAGAAAGGCTGGAAGATGGGACAATTATGTGTTGAACCTTTTCAGAAAATTCAATCAAGACTCAATTTCTGCAGTGGTTCGTTAATTTCTTGTTTCAAAGGAAGAGATAGGATAAGAGGAAGGGAGATTGAACAGATTTCTGTAAGGATCAAGAACATTCAAGAAAATTTGAGTCAGCAAAATATGGAGGAATTAAAAGAGCTACAAGAGAAGGTGGGCTATCTATTGGAGCAGGAGGATGTAAAATGGAAGCAGCGTGCAAAGAAGAATTGGTATAACTTGAGTGACAAAAATACTAGATTCTTTCATGAATGTGCAAATCAAAGAAAAAAAAGGAATAAGATTGGGGCCATTAAAGATGGTCAAGTAATAATGAAGGAAAGTGAGGAAGGTATTGCTACTGCTTTCAGAGAACATTTTACTAAGGTTTATGCTAGCTCAAATCCCTCGGTTGAAGCTATCCAAGAGTGTCTAGGGTCTGTGGGGTTGAAGGTAACAGGAGATATGAATGAGTTTTTAGAGAAAGATTTTCAAAGGGAGGAGGTTGAGGTGGCTTTGAGAATGATGGGAGCATTGAAGGCCCCAGGACCTGATGGTTACGGGGCATGTTTCTTTCAATCCTTTTGGCATGTGGTGGGGGATGATGTGTGTAGTGCAGTGTTGGGTTTTCTGAATGGGGGCAGTTTGATGAGTGATATGAATAAAACCTATATAGCTCTGATCCCTAAAGTAAAAGAGCCTGATAGTGTTAATGATTTCAGGCCTATTAGTCTTTGTAATGTTGTCTACAAAATCATTGCAAAGACTCTTGCAAATAGGCTTAAAAAGATTATGGATGGTGTTATCTCGAAATGCCAGAGCGCATTTATACCTGGGAGGCTGATTTCTGACAATATTATTGCTGCTTATGAAATGTTGCACTCAATGAAAAGTAGACAAAAAGGAAGAGTTGGAAGCATGGCAGTCAAACTTGATATTTCTAAGGCCTATGATAGGGTGGAATGAGGGTTTTTGGAGGCTATTATAAAGAAGATGGGTTTTGGAGTAAGGTGGACTGGATTGATTATGAATTGTATTACTTCTGTCTCATATGTTGTTCTTGTGAATGGTAAACCAGGGGAGTTTTTAAACCCAACAAGAGGATTAAGACAAGGAGTTCCTTTATCTCCTTATCTTTTTCTAATCTGTGCTGAGGGGCTAAGTGCTTTGCTTGAGCAAGCTAAAGATAGAGGTGAAATTAAGGGAGTTGCCGTGGCTAGAGGGGGGATGAGATTGACTCATTTGTTATTTGCAGATGATTGCTTAATCTTTGGTAAAGCTTCATGGCATGAATGGAAGAAGATAAGTGGGATATTGGAGGTATATGAGAGGGCATCAGGGCAGTGCTTGAATAAGCATAAAACGACCATTCTTTTTAGTCCTATAGTTGGTGCTGAATTAAGGGGGAAAATCATTATGGATTGTGGGGCTAGAGTTCAAAATAATTATGAGAAGTACCTTGGTATGCCAATTATGGTTGGTAGGTCAAGATATCAAGCGTTTAGCAGCATCAAGGATCAAGTTTGGCAGAAGTTGAGCAATTGGAAAAATCAGTTTTTGTCTCCTGCAGGTAAAGAAGTGCTATTAAAAGCAGTCATCCAATCCATCCCAACATACTATATGAGTGTTTTCAAACTGCCAAAGAAGCTATGTCAGGAGATAGCATCTCTTATGGCAAAATTCTGGTGGGGTTATAAGCAGAAGGAAAACAGAATTCAGTGGAGGAGTTGGGAAAGAATGGGATTGACTAAAGCTGAGGGAGGTTTGGGTTTTAGAGAGTTGGAAGCTTTTAACAAAGCTCTACTGGCTAAACAGTGTTGGAGAGTAGTTATGAACCCTCACTCTATTGCTGCAAGATTATTAAAAGAAAAATATTTTAGAAGATCAGAGATGTTGCAAGCTTCTTTGGGGTTTAAACCTTCTGCTATATGGAGGAGCCTGTGGGATTCAATGGAATTATTGAATGCAGGATTGGTGTGGAGGGTTGGGGATGGAAAGACTATAAAAATTTGGAAGGATAGGTGGATCCCTAAGGCTATAACTTTCAGGGTGCAGTCTCCTGTCAAGCTGTTACATGATGAGGCACGAGTTGAGGAGCTGATTGCAAGTGATGGAGGTTGGAAAGAGGAGTTAGTAAGGCAAGTTTTTAACAGAGATGAAGCTGATTTAATATGTAGACTACCTGTTAGCTTCTCTAGACTTCCTGATAAAAAGATATGGGCCTTTTCAAAGAGTGGTTTATTCAGTGTTAAGAGTGCATATCATGCTGAGATGAAGAGAAGGAAAAGGGAGAATGGGGAGGCATCAGAAGAAACAGAGGAGGCATGGAGAAATTTATGGAAGCTAAACATTCCAGGGGTTACAAAGGTTTTTGTGTGGAAGGCTATTACTAATTGTCTACCAACAAAGAGGAACCTTATGAAGAGAAAAGTCATTAAAGAGGCTTCATGCCCAATCTGTAAGAAAATGGATGAATCTGTATGCCATGCCTTATGGAGCTGCTGTGGTGCAAATGATGTATGGGCTTGTGAGAGGAGTCCAGTGCAGAAATGGTCTAGTAGTGAGACAGATATGTTTGAGCTTTGGTTGGAATGGAGTGCAAAGTTGGCAAAAGAACAACTGGAAATAGTGGCTGTGGTTTTGAGAAATGTGTGGTTAAGAAGGAATGGGATGGTTTTCGAAGATAAATTTGCTGACCCTTCTGGTGTGTTCAATCAAGCAGCTGAGAGTTTGTTAGATTTTCAGCAAGCTCAATGCAGACAAGGAGTTGGGCAAAAACATGGGGTTCAAAATAGTAAAGCCATTAGATGGAAAGCTCCTGTGGGGGAAACTGTCAAGGTAAATTGGGATGCAGCATGGAGGGAGAAGGATTATAAATGTGGAATTGGAATTGTAATTAGAGACAGCTGTGGTGAAGTTTTGGCTTCATTATGTTGTTCAAAACAGAATGTAGCAGATCCTGTGGTGGCTGAATTATATGCATTAAGGAGAGCAATGAAGCTATGTGAAGAATTGAAGCTGAGTCTGGTGCAGCTGGAGGGAGATGCGTTAGCTGTAGTCCAAGCAGTGAATAAAGAGGAAGCTTCGTGGGAATGGAATGGGCAGCTAGTAGATGGATTGAAGAGTATATTGAGGAACAGAATGCAGTGGGTAGTCTTGCATGTGAGTAGAGCTTGTAATAGTGTTGCACATAGC
Organism: Juglans sigillata; assembly: GCA_003123805.1. Taxonomy (NCBI): domain Eukaryota; kingdom Viridiplantae; phylum Streptophyta; class Magnoliopsida; order Fagales; family Juglandaceae; genus Juglans; species Juglans sigillata. Next base: position 107,769 of record QEOY01002036.1, read on the forward strand.
CTTGCTAAAAGTGCTTTACATGTAATGGAAGAATTAGTGTGGATGGAGGAGTATCCTCAAGAGATTAGGAAACTTGTAGAACTTGACAAAATTTGTAATTCAAGTGATTCATGAATACAATATACAGGTTTATTTAAAAAAAAAAAAAAAACATGACGTGTTATTTAAATAGGTCAGATTAAGGTTTGAAATGTTTGACCTATTTAGCTTAAAGGGGTTAGGTTCAGGTTAATTCAATTATGGACCTATGCTTATAGTTGTTATTGTAGGGTTTGTGATATTAATTTTACTATATGTTAAAATTAGAAAAATATTGATATTTTTTTATTAGTAAGTAGTATTTTTATTTTTTTAGATATAGTGGCTACTAATATAGATTTTAACTGTTATGCAAAATTATGTTAATCAGGTTAAATGAGCTTTATGTATTAGTTTAACGCATTTACATGAAATGAGCTTAAAATAAATCATGTTGTAATGATATATTTCTTATTAATTATTAATGAGTCAAAACGAGTGATATGACATGAAGTGTTATTTAAATGGGTTAGGTGAAAGTTTGAAAGTTTGACCTGTTTAACTTAAAGGGTTGGGTTCAGGTTAATTCATATAATCGAATGTCCATAACTTAACACGATATGAACACTACCTGCTAATAGAAATTGCCACCCTTGGTCCTAAGTAGTTTGTTTTTTGTTTTTCAAAAAAAGAGAAAAGAAAAATGATGTTTCGACTTTGTTTGAATGTTGAGATGAGATAAAAAATTTGTTAATAATAGTGAAATAATTATGTTAAGGGGTTTTATATGGATTTGGAAAATGTGAGAGAGAAAATTAGATTAAAATATTATAAAGTTAAAATATTATTATGATATAATTTTTATTTTTGAATTTGAAAAAAATTGAAGTATTTTTTGTATTTTGTTTAGAAGTTTGAAAAATGTGTTTGAGTGACATTTGAATGTTGAAATGAGATGAGATGAGAAAAGATAGGATCAAATGAAATGAGATGAAACCATCTCAACATCCAAACATGTATAGTCCTAGAGTGTGCAGTTCTCAAGCATTCCTTTGAAAAAAGTGAGTAAATATAATATCTATATAGAAAAATTATTTTCTCAATAGTGGCTTCTACTATTTTTCAAAGGGGATACGCAGAACTGCACACTCCAAAACTATATATAGTAAATATCCAAAAAAATGTAACACGATCAACAATAGCGATGTCCTTCATGATCTTAGTTTTGTCATTATTATTTTTTTAGAATCCTTCTGCTTATCATCCCTACACCACACACTACACACTACACATGATTATTTATTTTGTTTTATTTTTATTAAATTAAATGAANTGGCTTCTACTATTTTTCAAAGGGGATACGCAGAACTGCACACTCCAAAACTATATATAGTAAATATCCAAAAAAATGTAACACGATCAACAATAGCGATGTCCTTGATCTTAGTTTTATCATTATTATTTTTTTAGAATCATTTTGCTTATCATCCCTACACCATACACCACACACCACACACTACACATGATTATTTATTTTGTTTTATTTTTATTAAATTAAATGAATTCTTCTACGCATTTATATATACACCAAATATTTGTTAAGAGAAAAAAATAAAAAAATCATATATAGTGCAGTAATAATGAATAGAGTTTTTCTTTTTTATGGTATGATATATGTAATGTTAAAAAATTATTCACGAGCTTTGGCCTTGTGTGGTTGAAGAAAAAACAAAAATGCCATCTCGAGTAGGGTATAGAATATAGGGTGGTGACGGGACCTTTGGCCCAACTTTTGTATCAAAATGATCTTTCAATTGTTAAATCTGATTTTGTCATATATGTTAAATTCATACATTTTAAGTGACAAATTCTTTTAAGTGAGTAATATATAAAATTATTGCAATGTCGCATATATATATATATATATATTAGTATAATACTTTTAAAAAATATAAACAATAATATGGTATGTAACGAAAGTATACAGAATCACTAAAGATTAATTAAATGGATGAAGAATAGTAAGTTATTAATTCTATTATTAGTGCTAGTTTGAATAGTGAGACGAGATAATATGAGATGAGTTAAATAATATATTGTTATAATATTATTTTTTAATATTATTATTGTTTTGATATTTGAAAAAATTGAATTATTTATTATATTTTATATGAAAATTTGAAAAAATTATAATGATAAGATGAGATGGATTGAGAGTATTTTTGTATCCAACCATGGCCTTATTATTATATTTAATTCTACTTATTATTCTTGCATTACACATTACATATAAATTTTTAATTTTTTTTTTATTAAATATATGATGTATGGATGATTAATAAAAAAATTTAATTAATTTAGAAAGATTATAAAAAATTAAAAAATAATAATAAATATAATGTGCGGTAATAAAAAATGACGAGTGGGAAAGCTAAATTATTATTTATTAAAACAAAGATAGAATCGAAGATAAATCTTTGGAGTAACAACAGTCTAAAGCTGAAAGCCACCTCCTAACAAAGAGAACGGATAAGGCGGTGGTGGACTCCCGGCCACCATTTCTGTGAAAAAGCTTACCACGCTACTGCTACCATTCCCATACCCAGAAATACTACTTTCTGGCGGCGACAACGCCGGACTATTTCCAATTCCGGTAGTAGCCGGTGACGCTGTGATAAACGGGCTGTCAATAGAGACGCAGCCAAAAGGCTCTTGTGCAGTCGGCGACTGACCCATGATAACCTCATGTCTTTGGCTCAACCAACCCAGTACTGTCGGAGTCTCCGGAGACGACTGTTCACGAAGGTTACCGATTTCAAAACCAGTCTCAGGCGACGACGAAATCAGCACTTGGGAGCCTTCCTCATCCTCATCCTCGGTCTTTATCGAAGAAGACGGAGACGACGCCGGTATGATTAACCGCCGCTTCTTCTCGCTGCTCATGATCCGCCTCGTCCGTTCTTTCTGGAGCATCATACGTGGAAGGATATCTGGATCTTCCGCGAATACTTTCCGTAGGAACACCATCATTTGCTCAGGCCGTTTCTCCGTGGCCTCCAAGCGCTTGTTCATACCCCGAAGCTCTTCGTCCATAGCCTTCTGCTCCTCCTTCAACCTCGCTATTTCCATGACCAGTTCCTCCTCATCTAATTCTTCGTGTTTCACTTGCGTATACGAATTGATCCGACCGTGTTTTTTCCTCACGATGTTCCTCAACAACAGCTTCTGGCCACGAAGAAACCACTCGTTCGCGAATTCCCATCTATCGGGATCCACCTTTCTGAATCCCTGATTACAGAGAAAACACACATACATATACAACAGTTTCATCACGGTCTTGCAAATAACCAAACAAGTGACAAGTATTAGCTACCATTTTTTTTTTTACTCACATAGGTGTTGAGCTGACGAACGAAGCTGGAGAAGTTGCTGTGCTTGAAATACGCAGGTAAGATCTTCCGCGAGAAGTCCAACGGGTCGAGGACGATGAAACTGTTGTTGGCTCTGCCCCAGGTGATCAGGATGTCAGTCGTCGGATCGTTGACCATGTGAAAAGTCTTCATGACGAACGGCGCGACGATGTTGTTCAATTCCATTCCATAAACAACACCGATCGAACTTTATCACTTTTTTCTTTCTTTCCTAGAGGGCGGGGAGAGAGAAAGAGAAAGAGAGAGGGTGGGGGCCGTAGTCAGACGGGCGAGGCGGCTCTGTAATATATAAGGGGAGCATATACAGTAACAATGCAAACGTGGCGGTCATCGTAGACGATTCAGATATTTTGCTTTGGTCACGTGATGGGACCACGTTGCGCCACTTTTTATATTTTTCTTTTAATCGGCAGTGTAGAGGTCATACAGGCATTACATATTTTTCTTTGTATAAAAATATATATATATATATTTTACATTTTTTTAAAGATGAAGTTTATTTTTTTTTATAAAGATCAGTATTAATATTGTCTATTATAAAATTTGTATAAATCATTTTTCATTTTCCTTTCAAAATATGCTTTTAGGTCCCATGTGCAAATATGAAGCTAACTTTAGAAATTAATTAATATGACTAATTTAGGTTTGGGTCGGATATAAAAAATGTTTTATTTTATTTTATTTTATCATTATAACTTTCTAAAGTTTTCACATAAAATATAATAAACAATTCAATTTTTTTAAATATCAAAACAATAATAATATTAAAAAATAATATTTTAATAATATTTTATTTAACTTTCATATCATATCACTATCCAAACGGTATCTTAATTTAATATTATATTTTAAAAAAATATACAAATTCATTAGTAATAACTTTTTTAATCATTTAAAAAAAATTAAAATACACTAACGGTCAAATTCAGAAGACAAACCCAAGAAGTTCCATCCTCTTAACTATCATTTTCTCTGCGTAATATAAATTAATTTACAAATAAGCCAAATAAAAGATAACAAATGATTTTTTAATTATCAAGAAAAAAATCAAAGAATTTCATAAAACAGTGAAATCTTTACTATGGAATTGATCAACTTTATTTTTCTTTACAAAAGGTAGATAACAAACCTATTTTATATATATATATATATATGTTCTTATCTAATTGCTATGACTACAGTGATCATTTATATATGATGTGTATATGCTATTCTGAATGTGAAACTTTTGAACAGCAAAACAATAATTAGGATATTTAATTTTGTTTTGTCTTGTGATCAGCAAATAGAGTATACCCCACCAGCTTATATATAGTTAATTTATTTGAAAATATCACCCATCCATGCCTCAAGACTTTATATTGATCTATAAATAAATTAATAAAACTAAAACAAGGGATTCAATTAGATAAACTTCCCAAAGGCACGTTAATTGGTCAGCCATGCATCAGACTGATCAGTGGAGAGGATAAAACAAAGATAAATCCTTTCTCTAGCTAGGCGGTGCACTAATTAAGTGGGTTCTCCAGCGACCCCATGACTGCGACACTGATGCCATTTTCCATCTTATTTTTTATTAAAAAATGATATTTACAGTCGTTAATGTAAAAATCTCGTACAGTCACATTGAAAAAAATAAATAAATATGAGATTTTTATGAAATAAAATTAATTTTTTAATAATAGACCATATTTTTTTTTAAAATAACTGCATGACGTTTATGCATTTCACGATTGTATGTAATGGATTTAATTTAATCAAAATTTAGTTAAATTGCACAAAAATTTACTATAATAAACTTAATGAATAAACAATAATTTTAATCCATGATTTATTCACTGATTAAAAGAGCTGATTAAATATTATTTTCACCATAAAGCAAGTAGTGAGTAACGTCACAACTAAACGCGTGATTATATATATATTATTTTCACCAAAAATAACTTTATAATTTTGATCTTGAATCATCCCTATCGAGATACTCTCTTTCATTAGCTCCTCCTCTTAATATATATCATGCGGTGTTATATATATATTTTAGAATCAAATCAGTATATTGATGTTTTGATACCGCATCAGTCATATTCTAAATTAGTACTTTCAATTTTATCCGTTTGGATCAAGTTCGATCTAATTTTTTCGATATATTAAGTATATAATATAGTATATATAATACTATAATATAACAGTGATAATATATTGTAATATATTATAATATATATTATAGACTATAGTGATATATTATAATATATTATAGTATATAGTGATATAGTATTAGTATAACTATTAATACAAAAGATTATAGTGATAATCTATAGTTATTTATATAGGATTTAAAAATTTAATATTATATTAATTAGTAATTTATCATATAATACAAAATTATTTTATATATAATTATATATATTATATATTATATATAAAATAAAAATAACATATAAAAAATATTTTATACAATATAAAAAATAAATATATATATATATATATATGAACCGGCCTGGTCCAGTGTTAAAAAAAGAAAAATCGAACGGAACCAATTTCGATCGATTTTGAAAAAAATAGAACCGGTATCGAACAGGACCGAACCTGATACCTAACCAAACCCTTCAGTTCGGTCCGGTTTACCAATTCACAATTTTTGTTCACTCCAAATCATGTGGAACCAAAACTTTAAATGATCATGAGTGTGAGTAATATTATGTACAATCGTGAAATACGTAAATAATATATAATCGTTTTGAAAAAAAATTACATCTATTATTAAAAATTAATTTTATTTTTTAATATAAATATTATATTTATTCACATTTTAAAAATAATTACGCAACACTCATACTACAAAATATAATTTATCCTTTTTCCTTTGTTATTTGGAGAGGTGTGCGTAGGTAGTCATGTTGTAACGCCTACTGCTACTTTTAGAGTGGCGTTTGGGCTGTGGGGAGCAGTCTTTTTGAATTCCATTCATTGTCTACGCGGCCTCCTAGCTATTTACAGCCCTACCAAGCTGCCTTTTGATTTTCACTAATTTTACTTAATTACTCCGAAATTATATTATATATAATTATATATAACTGTATGATCAAGATCTTGTGGTTGAATTCTCAATAAAGAATTGCATTGAACACTACGCGGAAGGGGCTTAATCCTCTTCCAAAGGCTCATTGGGTATTGTCGTGAACTTGGCCAGGGCATAGTCCAGTAAACTAGTGAATACAAGGCCTAACTCCATGCAAGTCTCGTCTGAATAGAGCCAGCCACTAACTGTCCGGATATTTCGAGATAAAAAGGTGATTAGCTCATTTGGAGATAAGATAAGCCTTAATATTCCAAAGGCTTGAATTTCAAATAACAGGCGGGACAGTTATCAAATATTATTTGAAGAAGTCACAAATAACTATTTATAGGGTTCATGTATGATTATGAGATCATCGGAATCTTTTGTCGGAGAAACCATATTATTATCAACTGACTTAGGCATCGGAGGTGTCGCATTGAACTCCCAAGCCTCTTTACTTTTTGGTTGTAGGTGATCGCGTGTGAGAAGCTGTGAAACACGTCTTCAACAGTTGGTGCCGTCTGTGGGATTCTTTTGTCCTACAATCAGTGTGCTTTTCACATGTCCACCACAACACGATCTCAGGCAACTAAAGACAGGAAGTGAAGTCGCGAAATATGGAGGGATGGCTTGCAGAAATGGATGAAGTAGTGAGAAAGTTTACTGCCAAAGTGGATTCTTTACAAAAAGAGAACGAGACCCTCAGGGCAAAGAATGGGCTGTCAGGGGAGGGCACGACACCTAGTCAGGCCGATAGGGTGGAAATGGAAGGTCATAGTGCTGGTACAGGCAAGCCGCCTTAGGACAATGAGGTGACGAAAAAGATGCATCAGAACCTGCGCAGCTTGATGGACAAGGAGGTGTACAGCGTAGAAAGACCTGTTAAGCAGCCTTGGGTACAATCCTCTCCCCCAATATGTTTCGACGACAATGATTGTTGAGGAGTGGTTTACTCGCACAATGACGCACTGGTAGTAACGATGTTGGTGGCAAATTACATCACGTGGAGAATACTAATCGATAACGAGAGTTCAACACAAATCCTATTTTGGGATGCCTTCACGAGAATGGGAATTAGTTTAAACTAGTTTCTTCTAGTGCCGACTACTTTGAAAAGGTTCATGGGAGAAGCAGTGCAACCTACGGGTCACATTGCTAGTGTCAGTTGGGACAGACTCCCACCTCACCACTACCATGACAAATTTCTTAGTAATGAAGACACAGTTGATGTATAATGCTATCATCGGTCGACCAACGCTGAATGCTTTGAAGGTGATCACTTCGACCTATCACCTAAGAATGAAGGTCCCAACGAAGGAGGGAGTTGGGGAAGTACGTGGCGAGCAGGTGCTCGCCCTAGAGTGCAATGTCCAGGAACTCAGGTGGGGGAGAAAGACGTGAACATAGTCGAGTCTCGAGAGGGCCCGTGGTGGCCCTCCCGCTGCCACCACCTGAAGTATTCATAACAGAGGTGGAAACAAGTGATGAAGATGCGCTAAAACAATGAGAGGCAGACGAGCCCTTGGAGCTTGTCATTTGTGACCTAGCTCAACCAAAAAACCATGTGAAGATTGGAACCAAAATAATGAAAGAAGAAAGGCGAAAACTAACATAGTTCCTCCTCGAACACAAAAACATCTTCGCATGGAGCCATAAAGACATGCCAGGAATTGACGAAGATGAAATAGAACACTAGTTGAATGTCAGCTCGAATGCATGACCTATCAAGAAAAAAAAAAGGAACTTTAGTTTCGAAAAGTACAAGGCTATTGTAGAAGAACCGGATTGGTTGTTGGCAGTGGGGTTCATCAGGGAAACTCAATACCCTGAGTGGTTGTCGAATGTGGTTTTGGTAAGAAAATCCAACATGAAGTGGCATATATGTGTAGACTTCATAGACCTCAACAATGCCTGTTCAAAGAATAGCTTCCCTCTCCCTTGAATAGACTTGATAGTTGATGCCACGACAGATCATAAGGTGTTGAGCTTCATGGATACCTATTCAGGGTATAACCAAATTAAGATGGGTCTGTTTGACCAAGACAGAACGAGTTTCATAACTGATCGGGAATTGTATTGCTACAAAGTCATGCCTTTTGGGCTGAAGAATGCAGGGGAAACATACCAGAGGCTAGTAAACAAGATGCTCAAACATCAAATAGGTAGAAACATGGAGGTGTACGTGGATGACCTCTTGGTGAAAAGCATGGAGTTCGGGTAGCACGTGGAAGATTTGAGGGAACTTTCGGTGTGTTACGCCGATACAAGATGAAGCTTAATCCAACCCGTTCGGCGTGCAGTCGGGCAAGTTTCTAGGATTTATGGTGTCAGAGAGTGGTGTCGAGGCAAATCCCAAGATGCTACGGGCAATCCTAGAGATGAAGTCACCCACGAACTTGAACGAGGTCCAAAAGTTGGCAGTGAGGATAGAGGACCTTAACAGATTAGTGTCCCAATCAACAGACAAGTGTCTCACTTTTTTTCAGGTACTAAAGAAGGCCCAGGGCTGGAATTCCCGGTGTGAGGAGGTGTTCACACAACAGAAAGAATACCTAGCTCGCTCGTCATTGCTGAGCTAGGCCAAGCAGGGGGAACCCCTGTCATTGTATTTGGCCGCCACCCTAGATGTTGTATCTGCCGCTTTGTTCATGGATGAAGGGAGAGAGCAAAAGCCTGTGTACTACGTGAGGAAAGCATTAAGAGGAGGCAAGAAGAGGTACCTGAAGATAGAACTAATTGGTTTCGCGCTTCTTACATCTACGCAACGATTACACCCTTATTTTCAAGCCCATTCAATAAGAGTTGTTACCTCGGTCGCCCTTACAAAAGGTGCTACAAAGGCCCGACACCTCAGGGCAATTAATTAAATGCTCCATCGAGTTGAGTGAGTACGACATCAACTATGTTCCCAAAACTATTGTCAAAGGATAGGTCTTGGCTGACTTCATAACGGAATTTACAAAATTTCACAAGGAAGTATTGAAGGCTCCCGAGAAAGCACCATGGGGAGTATATGTTGATGGCTTGCCTTGTCGAGCTCGAGGCAGCGTAAGAGTCCACATGGTAACAGACGATGGTGTGGCGCCCTCAACCCCCATGTATGGGAACACGGGAATCAAGACATCCGGATGATGACAACATGGTCACGCATCTAAACGATATTGTCAAATGTGTGTACATGCAACAATGTACAATAAACAACGCAGCGGATAATTAAAGTAAGTCAACCAAGTACCAGAATTTTTAATACAAATTTACATAAGTAAAACGTTTAAAGAGAGTTATACAGTATCCCAAAATAAAATATAATTCAAGTCCAAATACAATAACAAGTGACCTATATCACTCCTCCGGTGGAGCTGAATCCTCAAACTCACCCTTCGCTTCATCTACATCAAAATCTGCGTTACCATAAACGGTACCGCAGGTAAGTATAATCTAAACAACTCGCGAGAATAAAAATGTGTTAATGCAACCAACATGCATGCATATGATGAATTATGCATTATTCTCAAAACAACATTTTCCCTGAAAATGAACATTTACCAACGAACGCTAAAATCTCATTTGGCCCAAAAATAATAATCCGTCATTTTTCCAGAAAATGACCCACACAAAATCCTTTTATCCAACACATGCTATTTTCCCAGAAAATAGCCTAATAAACCATTTATCCAAGAACTCGCAATTTTTCCAGAAAATGACCCATTAACTAGTTTTAATGTATGCACAATGATCTCCCCTATGGACCATCCGCACACCCTGACTCCCTTATCCACACCACGGGTAACAACCGTGAGTGTGACTTCGTAACGAGTGATGCCCAGTTCCGCGCCTAGCACGTTAGTGGCCAAGCATCCTCTAGCCCTTGCCAGCAAAGGGGCCATGAAATAGGCACGAGAGCGTTACCATCTCGCCGGATCCCGTTATCGCCCAGCGACAACCCATGGGACGTCACTCAGCATATTCTGCTCCCGAGTGACCAGAGGAGCTCTACCGAGATAATACCCCATCTCAGCTTGGGGTCGTGATACACATACACCCAAAAATCATTTCTCACATGAAAACCCAGTTTTCAATAAACACATGAACATGAATGCAATTACACGAAAACTCGATTTTCATTTACAAATATGATCATGCGTGCAAATATGCCATGTACAAGAAACGACGCATTATCTAACAACCAACAATTCATAACACAATCCATACACACAACAACTCCATCCTTCAATCCATCTGACCCCCTTACTCCTCTGACTTAGTCCGGCACAACCAACCAGATCACAATAAAAATGAGTTAGTGCAAAAATACATTTAAATCACAAAAATTCTTTGAGAAAATACTTACAACGCTATAGTATAATTTTCGAAGGTTCACAAAGGTGCAAGAAGTAGCGGCACAACAACAGAATAGTGCAAAATGCACTGTGGCCGTGGGTCTCAAAAACCCACTTTTGAACAGGGACAAACTAAGACTCGAGATTACTAGGGAATGTCTTAGGGATGTCGGTGAAACAATTGGTGGTGGTGGTTGGCCGTGGGTGGTGGCGTAGAGGGCAGTTGAAGTCCAAAAAGCCCAAAACGAAAATGTGGATGGTAGAGCTTCACCGGTGGCGAATTGGAACTGGGGATGGGTGGTTTAGGTTGCTAGGAGGTCAAGGACGATGTGGTGAAAAGATGGTGGCTGAAGGTGGCGCGATGGCTACGCGGGAACACAAAGAAGGCCACGGCTTGATGCCGTGTGTGGAGGAGAATGGCGGAATGAGAGGGGCTGGAAATCAGAGGGTGAGGTTGCCGGCCGAAGGGGAAGCAAATGGTAGGGGCGGTGATAGACATGAGCGGCGCACGGCGGCGCAGGGTGGAGAACGACGCATGGACGAAATAAGGGAGGTCTCATGCGCGAGAGAGAATAGATAGGGGAGAAAAAGAAATGAGGGAAAAAGAAAAAGAAAAGAAAGAAAAAGGGAAAAAGAAATAATGAGAGAAATAAATGAGGTCCAATCCTCACATCTTGGGTCACAAAAATGATCCAACGAAAAAGATTTCAAAACAGTAAGTCAAATAAAATAATTTAAACGTAGTGATTAAATGACAATAAAATAATTAAACCCAACAATAAACTAATTTAAAATAAAGAGCAATTTAAATACATAAAAATAATTAATATTAAGAAAGCATATCAAAGTAATTTTCACAAATTAAAAATCATAAAAATAAACCAACTAAAAATCTGATAAACTTAAAACAAGAGAACTAATATTTAATTTAATAAAAATAATCATTCAATTAAAAATACACTAAAATACGGGGTGTTACAGATGGAACTGAGTCAAATCATGCAATACGACTGAATTTCAAAGTGGCAAACAGCGAAACATAGTATGAAACGGTGCTCGCGAGTAGGCCATAGCTGAAACTTCAGGTGGCGAAGAGGTTGAGATAAGGGCAAATTCCAAGTTGTGGTTGGTCAAATCACATGAGAATATTCAGTGAAAGGGCAAAGGTTAATAAGTTACCTCCATCGGGTTTAGGAAGGATGCTGTCGCCTGCGATATTTTCTAATTGAACGAATTCCCCGAGGGGACAATTGGAAAGCCGATTGGTTAGCGTGACTGGAATCTGCCAAACAGGAAGAGATGCTTCCGAGGGAGGTTAACCTCCTGGCTATTGACACACCAGCTATAAGGGAGGAGGCCTTGGAGATTGAAAAAAATGTGCTAGGGTGGACGAATGATATAATTGGGTACTTGAAAAATGGAGATCTTCCTGCCACTTAGGAGGAGGCGAGGAAAATCAGAAGTAGGGCAACTCGATTTACCATGATAGACAGGATACTATGCAGACGAGGTTTTTCAACCCTACTATTGAGGTGCTTAACGAAAGGGTAAGCTGAGTACGCGATGAGGGAGATACATGAAGGCGTGTGTGAAAACCATTCGGGAGGAAGAGCACTAGAGGCAAAAATCATGAGAGTAGGGTATTACTGGCCAAACACCTTAAAAGATGTGAGGCAGTTGGTGAAAAAGTGCGCCCAATGTTAGTTGCATGTGCCAATCCTAACTATGCCTCCTGAGGAGTTGAAGTCAATAACTTCCCCTTGGCCATTTGCCCAATGAAGCATAGATCTGGACGGCCTAATTCCCCCGGACAAAGCGGGAACGGAATTCATTATCGTCGTCATTGACTACTTAACCAAGTGGGCAAAAGCTAAAGCAATGGTGACAGTGATAGCCCAAAGTGTAACAGGGTTCCTATGGAAAGCCATCATATGTAGGTTTGGGGAACCACAAAGCATCATCTCCGACAATGGCAAACAATTCGACTCCGAACACTATCGAAAGTGGTGTGGAGAGCTTAGAATCAAGGTCAAATACTCATTTCTGGGACACCCACAATCGAATGGGTAGGTTGAAGCAACCAACAAAACTATTGTTTGGATACTAAAGAAGAAGGTGGGCGAGAAGAAGGGGACATGGGCAGATGAGCTTCCAGAGACAACACCAAAAACCTCAACGGGTGAGACACCTTTTGCCTTGGCGTACTAGAGTAGAGCTATGATACCAGTGGAGGTGGATTTACCAAGCCATAGGAGACAAAATTTTGATCTAGAGTCGAATAATGGAAGAAAATTTGGACTTGTTGAAAGAAGTGAGAACAAGTGCCGAAACTAGACTGACTGCTTGTAAAAGGAGGATGGAATACTACTTCAACAAGAAAGTAAGACCAAGGTCCTTCAAGGTAGGTGTCCTAATACTAAAGGAGATCGGGGTAACTACAGCGGAAGAAGGGAAGTTAGGGCCACGATGGGAAGGGCCATACGTAGTGATAGTCAGTCATCGCTTGGGAGCTTACAGCCTCAAAGAAGCCACGAGGCATGAGTTGCCCCACCCTTGGAAGGTCGAGCATTTGAGAAGCTTTTATGTTTAGACTTATTAGTTTTGCCACGATGGGTTTGTTAATTTGATTCAATAACAATTTGTTTCCTCTTATCAATTTACTTTATTACGCGGTTGAGCCACTCTCTCGCCAAGGGTATATGGTCAATGAACCCTCCCATTATGCCTCTCGCTAGAGTTATGCGGTTGAGCCACTCTCTCGCTANGAAGCTTTTATGTTTAGACTTATTAGTTTTGGCACGATGGGTTTGTTAATTCGATTCAATAACAATTTGTTTCCTCATATCAGTTTACTTTATTACTTAGTAGTTGCCTAGCCTACACCTTCTTGCCAAGGCTACATGGTCAAGGAACCCTCCCATTACACCTCTCGCCAGAGTTACGCGGTAGAGCCACTCTCCCACTACACACTTTTCGCCAAGGTTACACGGTCGAGAGATTCTCCCACTACACCTTCTCGCTAAGGCTACACGGTTGAGGAACTTTCCCGCTACACACTGTTCGCTAAGGTTATGTGGTCGAGGGATTCTCCCGCTACACCTTCTCGCCAAGGCTACTTGGTCGAGGATCTCTCCCGTCACGCCTCTCGCCAGAGTTACACGGTCGATGCACTCTCCCGCTACACTATTTTCCTTAAGATTATGTGGTCAAAGGATTCTCTCGCTACACCTTCTCGCCAAGGCTATACGGTCAAGGGGCTCTCCCGTTACGCCGCTCGCTAGAGTTATGTGGTCGAGGGATTCTCCCACTACACTTTCTCGCCAAGGCTTCACTATTATGGAACTCTCTTGTTACATCTCTCACCAGTGTCTCATGCTCAAGGCACTCTCCCGTCGTAGTGTTCTTGTCAATCAAGGTGCAAGATCAAAAGAATAGCCAAGGAAGCGAAAAAAGAAAGGAAATAATCACACGGAACTAAAAGCACAACCAACATCAAAATAGCAAAACACATTATCAACATAACAACTGTCGCAAGATATCAATTTTCCAAATCAAACATAATATGTGTGTCTAACATGTACAAAAGTTAAGTTAACTACATAAAATTAAATTTGAGGAACAACGATGAGGAAGAAAGGCATCGGGCATGGTATCTCTCCCAAGGGAATCAAATATATGATATGCAACGGGGCTAGCCCGTATCGATCTCCACTGTAGGGTACAAAGATCTACCTTAGGATGGTTGAGCAAGTGCTCTCGCAGCTACTTGATCCCAAGCTTGAACCCAAGACTCCAGGCTCGACCTCGAACTGTGTGGGCAACACTAAGTTGAGGAAGAAGACGACTAATTTGTTCCTGTGACTGGCTAACTCAATGTTCAGTTCTGTTACCTTCGATTCTGACCTGGACAGATTCTTTTTGTAAGTCTCCAAGACTTGGCTCAGCTGCAGGTAATGGTGATCAAGCACTCTAAGGACCTTCTTCTCCGCTGCCAAATCCTACTCTGCTTGGACTTTCTCATCCTCAGCAATGCTTAATCGGGTGTTAGATTCCCGACACCCTTCCTTTGAGAACAGAAGCTGAGCAATGGTGTCCGCCTTCGCCTTTTTCAATTCCTTTACTTCTTTCTCCATTTGACTTAGCCGCGCGGCCAAGCTATCCCATTCTGTTCCGCTAGTTTCTGCTTTGAGTCTATACCGGTTGATTTCCTCTATGGAGCTCGCCACTTCATTTGAGGGAGTCTACCTAGCCACGCAAGGAAACAACCTCATCTCCAAGTTGGCGAGAGGTGTATTCTACCCTAGAGAGTTCCTCAACCAACTTTCCCTTCTCAACTCGGGCAGCGACAATAGCACCATGAGCACTACCAATAAAGGTTCGCATGGACTGGTTCTCCTCCTTTAGCTCTAAACGATCCTTAACCAGCGTAGTTGCCAATCGGTCAACTCCCTGAAGAACCCAACCAAGTAAAAAAGGCAGCGTAAGATAGATTTGACTTCTATCACCAACTCCAAATCGGCTTCAGTGGAACTGACTCATCGAGGGAGTTGGGTTCTAGGTACTAGGAGGCAACCTGAGACTTCTCCACCACTCGCCAAAGGGGTTGAAAGCCTACCTCTAGTGGAACTGGACTCATTAGTAAGCTTGGTCGCCAAATGAGCCTTCTTCTTTTTCTTGGCCCCAGTCGCTGAAGGTGGCCCACTTTTCAAACCAGTCGGCAGCAACGGGGCTCCTAGAAACTCGCGATCTAATACATGTGCCCTAGTAGGCACTATTAGAAACCTATCAATATTGGAAGGAGTCAAAATGACATCCGGCCAAGTAGAGCTAATGTTTTGTCCTGACCAAGCCTGCACCAACCGAATATGGGCTTTTTCTCGGGGAGAAAGGAGAATCTCGAATTCACACTCATAAGGAACTAGAGACCAAGAAGCCCTAATAGCGAACTTCTGATTTGAGACCTCGTATGCAAGAAATTCCCAACCTTCACCTGAGACAAATAAAAATTTCCTCTACCAATTGTTGGCGTGGGAATAATTATGCTCCAACTGAACTATTTTACTATGGGACCTAAAACTACAAAGGTTCCTATCCAGATGCTTGAATCTATGAATAGAAAAAGACTCACAAGCCGTGAGAACAAGGTATTCATCATCCGTAGGCTCCAACACTTGCCGCCAAAGAATACAGCAAGCCATTAAAATCCTCTAGGCGTTAGGCATGAGTTAGGCCGGGGCAAGTCCCAAGATGTCTAAGACGTCATGGACAGGCCACACAAAGGGCAAATGAAGCCCCATCACAATAATAGTCGTGTACAAAACAACAGAAAAGACCATACCTTTCATATCAACAGCTTTGCGGCGTTGGTCAAGCAATCCTAGAGTCACCGAGTCTGGGATGTTGAAGTTTTCCTTCGCAGCATCGAGTTCGCGATGGGAGATGGTTAAGGACAACCAGTGGCCCTTGAAAACCGAGCAGGAAGCATTTTCCCTCTTCCTGGTAGGGTTAGCAGCAGCCCCTCTAGGATGAATGAAAGAGTCACGGGGTTGTGAAGATCTAGCCTCACGAGGGGAACCCGTAGGATTGCTCTTTGAGGAAGCCATGGGTTTGTAGTAGAAGTTGGGAGAAAGTTTAGGAGTAAGTTTCTGAGAAAGAGGAGAGAAAGTGTGCAAAGAAGGCGAGGTGCTCGGAAAAGAGAGGGAGGGAATGCCAAAGAGAAGAAGGGGAAAATAGGAAGTGCTAGAAAGTAATAAATAACTATGGCAGTTGAAGAAGGGACATGCGAAACGGCACGAAGGTGAAACGACTCCTGACAATTGTGTGTGAAACGACATAAAGCCCAAAGAAATGAAAGGACATCTCAATTACAAGTCTCATCACACTGCGCGTGATGAAACTTCGCGGGGTAACTTGAAGAGGCATAATCCTCTCCCAAAGGCCCGCTGGGTACTATCGTGGGCTTGGGCCAGGGCATGGTCTAAGCTTGTGAATATAAGGCCTAACCTTATGCAAGTCTGGTCTAAATAAAGTCAGACCACTATTTGCCCGGGTATTTCGGGATGAAAAGGTGATTAGCTAATTTTGAGATAAGATAAGTCTTAATATCTCAAATGCTTGAATTTCAAATAACAGGCGGGACAGTTATCGAATATTATCCAAAGAAGTCACAAAACCATAAAAAAATTAACAGGATAGTTTGATAATTCTAATTATATATATATATATATATATATATATATATATTTACGAAGCTAACGATCGAGTGTCGACAGATTCATGTCAGCTTGAAGGCTCCTTATAACTTCAAGCTAGACCCATATATAATAAATAATGGAATGTTCTATATCCATAATAATTAGTGGGAATTAGGTACTTAATAATTAATTACCTGCCTAATATTTTATTATTTTATTCAAAGTCCCAAACCTACTTAATTATAAGGTGTTGGTGTGGCCTGGCACATGTGGTCGATAATCTAGCTAATATGAGCTAATGTCATTATTATCTTGTACACAAGACCCATGAGTCATGGGCCATGACAATATGTTTTGACTCTTTTTGTTCGTATCTTCCACATTGATCATCATCTTGCTTTAATACATGATGGATATATATATCTCAAAGCAAGACATATATAATATCTATTTCTTTTTTAGAAAACATATATATATATATAGCTAATTATAATATTAATGATCATGTTTATGTTATAAGCTTGCGTGAGACTGAGAAACCTTCCTGATCTTATTAGTATGAGTTCTTCTACTCAACGGCCTTACGATTATGCTGGGAAAAAAAAATAAAAAACAGGTGTAATGTAGTCATCATGTAGGGCTACTTAATATAGTTTTTGATCTATTAATACTACCAAACAATAACTAGCTAGCTAGGATGCTAACATTACTAGTGAAGGATTAACCATATATATATATATATATATATATATATTAATTAATGTTAATATGGGTGGTTGGTTTCTTAAGGTCAAAGTTTTAGTCATAAACCAACTCCATATAATATAACAAATTAGGTACTTTTATAACATGCATGATGACTGATTGGATATATAATCTTTTACCTTTTAGGGCAATCAATTTGGTCAATATATCTCAATCCCTGCATCTTGCATGTGATTGAGTTTATCATCTTGAAAGCGACTGCATGCATGCCGGATACCAGATCAGCTACTTAGCAAACCCTAATTAATTAGTCAATCTATTTTTGACAATTTACCGATTTATTAATTATACTACTGTTATATATGATCACATGCAGATGGAGATATATAATCATGTCTAATCACGAGAAAGTGGCTAATGGGTTGTTTTTTGCTTGGTTGAACTTAAGCCGACCTAAAAGAATCATGCTAACCTTGGAAGAGTCTAGCGAGCGTGCCATATCTGTAATTTTAAGAAAAAAAATCTATTCATCATCTATTTTTTCATTATTCTCTCATCATCTCATGATGTGATATTAAATGATATATTTACAAGTAAAATATAATAAATAATCTCTAATCATCTGCTTTCACATCATGGAATGATGAGAGGATGATGATAAAAGAGATGATGAATAACATTACTCTAATTTTAAATATACTATTAGCTAGCTAGTAAACCTACGCAATGTACAATAATAACTAAATTTATCATTTGAACTAAAAGTATTCCATGTAATTAATTTAGCATATAATATTGATGTACTACTTATAATAAAATTACTAATAGAATCTTTAAAATAGCATTAATGTTTGCATTTTGATCATGCTAAAGATTTCAAAATTTTTATTCGAGGTGATCTATGACTATTAGATATTAATTTAGTTAAACTTTTAAACTTCGTAATCATAATATTTGATCTCTAAAGTCTTAGTGGCGCAACTCGATTTTCTATCTTCTTATAATTAAACTTGATTTATTTATTTATTTATTTTGGTTTCTATCTTGATTATGAGAAACCTCACAAACTTTATTTGAATAAAGAAATGGATCAAGACCATTCATATAGCTATGTCAGTAAAAAATTATAAGTTGAGCAAAAAAAAGGTATATAGAGTAGTTATAGAATCATAGTTTTATAAAATTATTTGTATGTGATATAATATTGTGGTTGCTCAATCTTACAGTTATGGTACATTAGATTATAATTTTTTTTTGTAATAAAATAAATTTAATGTATACATCAAATTATATAATATTATGATATTATAAATTTATTTTTATAAATTAGATTTTTGTATAAATTTAACACTTCTATTCCTGGTTTTACGACCGAGTAGACCAGTCATGTACTTATTGATGGAAAAGTTTTTGTTTCGTTTGGAGGTGTTTTTGACCGAACTAGCTAGTACTACTTGGAAAATGATTTGCTCGAGACAGCATGATAAAAGCTTTCACAAATTAAAGAGCTCTCGATCTGTGCCATCTGCCCATATTGGCAATGAGCTAGCAATGTCGTCTAGCTATCTACTAAACATTCAAGACCACGAGTGTGAAAGAGACCCACTTCGTACCTAAAACTCCAAATGCTGAAGGATCACCATATGATGTTTTTACCCTTTTCTCTCTAAAGAATAGGGTTTCTTGCTGCCGCTGTGTCTGGCCCTTACGTAAGGCTGCATGGCAGCCGTTGATGGTAGCTCCGGTCGGCCTTCTCTTGCCGATTTGGTGGCTGCAGTCCCTCAACCTATACCTGAGATGATTCTTGCTCCCAGACCTCCGAAGATGGTGGAAGGAGAGGTTTATTTTCAATTCACTAAAGAGGAGATCGCACGTTCGGCAGAGCCTTTCCGCTATTCGGTAGTGCTGAAGTTTCTGAAGAACAGACCTTCGTTGGATGCAGTGAGGGCCTTTATTCACAGTCGCTGGGGTCTTACGGCCATTCCTGTTGTATCATCCATGAGAAGGCCTCGTAATGTATTTGTCCGAATGGCTAACGAAGTTGATTTCACCAAGGCTTTATCCCGGGAAGTTTGTGAGATAAATGGAGTATTCTACCGTGCTTTCAGATGGTCACCAGATTTTAATGAGGATGCAGAGCCTTCTAGGGTCCCGGTATGGGTTACCTTGCCGGGTCTTCCTCCAAATTTTTATCAAGAAGCGTTCTTGAACATATTGATGGCACCTATTGGCAATTTCATCCGCCGTGACAACCCGACTCGGTGTGCAACAAGAACGGATGGTGCTCGCCTCTGTGTAGAAGTGGATGCTGCGAAACCACCGCTGTCTCATTTCTGGATTGGAGCGCCTGGGCTTCCTTCAAGTCGTAGGCAGGAAGTTATCTATGAAACACTCCCGGCATATTGCTCTTCTTGTAATATGCAGGGGCATAATGCAAGGACTTGTAATCCGGGGAAAGTTGGTAAGATTGGGGGAAGAAAAGTGATTAAAAAAGTTCATCCAGAGACAAAGATTCTGGCAGATGATCAGGGGGTGGAGCAATCTGTTGATAATGTGGATATTCCTTCGCTGGTTGTTGTGGATAATATTGTTCATGCAGAAAATAGTAGGAGGCTGGAGCTGGAAACAGAGGATGCTGGGGTGAGTAAGGAGTCGGAGAGAGTTGATATAGATCAGGTGCAGTTGGTTCCTGAGACGGAAGTGTCCTTGCAGTTGGGAGATCAAATGGTGCAGTTGATTCCTGAGAAGGAGGAACAATCGATACACAGGATTGATTCTATTCCTCCTGTGAATAACAGTGTGGTGCAAGTGTTGTATCCTGAGGAAACAGAGGCGAATACTGAAGAAGTATTAGATGCTGTTGATCTGAATGGTGCTGGGAAGATTATGGGTATGGGTTATGTGGTGAATTCTATGGATGCGAATCATGAGTTGCATGCGGAAAGGATTGATAATGCTGGTCTGGAGCAGAATAAGTCAGCGGTGGAAGAGAAATCTGATGAGGAAGATGCAGAAAAAATTCTGTTGGATGAAAATTGTGTTTCGGAACCGGAATTAGAAATGCAACCAGAGGTATTCTCACAAGTGAAAGATTATTTTACTGAATCTGAGGTGAATGAAGGTAAAAAGAGGTACAACAAAAAGAAATTTATAAAAATGCGTAGCTCTTCTCGGGTGCTAGCCCGAAATTCTAACATTGATTAATGATTGATTCCATCTTGGTATGGAATATTAGAGGGGTTGGTACCTCTAGAATCAGATTAAAGAAGTTAGTGGGAAGATATAAACCGAAAATTGTTGCTCTTTTAGAACCTTTTCAAAATTTAGAGGGTGCCCGTAAGTTGGCTAGAAGTCTAAATTTTGATAAGGTTATTTCTAATGAGATGGAAGGGGGGAAAATATGGATTTTGTGGAGTAGTTTGTATAAAGTGCAAGTTGTCAGGATGGGAATGCAATTTATTTCAGTTATGATAGAGAATGGTGTGGAGAAATTTTTTCTTCATGTGATTTATGCCAAATGTTCCTGGATGGAGAGACGCTATCTGTGGGAAGATNTTTAGTTATGATAGAGAATGGTATGGAGAAATTTTTTCTTCATGTGATTTATGCCAAATGTTCCTGGATGGAGAGACGCTATCTGTGGGAAGAACTCAATATTAATTAGTTGGGTTTAGATCCTTGTGTTGTTGTAGGGGATTTTAATATTATCCGGAATGATTCGGAAAGGAAAAGAGGAAGGCCTAGACCGATTGTGGCTATGGATGATTTTAATGATTGGATTCATCAAGGGGGGCCTTATGGAAATGGCTAAAAAAGGAAGTAGTTTCTCNAGTAGTTTCTCTTGGTGTAATGGGCAATCGGGTTTGGCTCGTTCATGGGCTCGGCTTGATCGTGCTCTAATGGATAGTTCTTTTAATATGTTGTTCCCTAATTCTATTTGCTCTTATTTGTCTAGATCGACTTCAGATCATGCTCCCATGGTTATTGAGTTCAAGAAAGATCCTTTTTCTTATGGCCCGTCTCCATTTTGGTTTCAACAAATGTGGGTGGATCATCCGGATTTTCTGGATTGTGTTTGAGCTGCTTGGAGTTTAGAAATGGAAGGTTCTTCGATCTTGCGTTTAAGTAAGAAATTAAAACTTACTAAGGTGATGCTTCGGGAATGGAATAAAAGAGTATTTGGTCACACACAATGGTGTATTGAGGCCCTTGAAAATCAGGTGGAGGAGATTGAGATTCAGCTTCAATCTAATTGGGAGATGAACTTGGAGATTGCACTTAATGAAGCTGTCTCAAATC
>QEOY01002036.1:154532-199070 GCA_003123805.1 Juglans sigillata
CCCCGTGGTAGGGTTATAAACCACCATTATACCCGTGGCTGGGCCGTATTCCATGTTTCACCCCCGTGGTAGGGTTATAAACCACCATTATACCCTTGGCTGGGCCGTATACCATGTTTCACCCCCGTGGTAGGGTTATAAACCACCATTATACCCGTGGCTGGGTCGTATACAATGTTTCAGCCCCGTAGTAGGGTTATAAACTACCATTATACCCGTGGCTGGGCCGTATACCATATTTCACCCCCGTGGTAGGGTTATAAACTACCATTATACCTGTGGTTGGGCCTTAACAGAAACATAACAGATATCCTCGAAAACAGATTACAATTATATACAGAATTAGCACTTCATGCCAAGGTTTTCAGATGACTCATCATATCAAAACAAAATACTTAATAGCTTTAGATCGCTTCACATGTTCGAACTAAACAAAATTAAAATATTTTCATTGACAAATAACAAAGCTTTTAGATTTCCATATTCGCTCTTTTACATAGTTCAGAAATAAAGTGCACAAAACTAGCTCATATCTACACCAGTCATGACAGAACAACACTTTCTCCTATATTGAATTTATACATTGTGTGTTTGTGAGGAACTGTCTAGTGTGAAAGGGGACAAACCATTCGTGGAGTTGAGTGGAAGGCAAAGACAAAAAATACTCCAATGGTCTAAGGAATTGGCAACAGATGTTGCAAAGTGCAACCAATCTAGCACATGGGCGAGCAAGCACCTTGAAATTGCTTGGCTAACATGACCCTGAGTGAAGTGGAGAGAAGTGTGCCATTTAACTAAAGTCAAGTATGAAATGGCCATGTACAGCACGTAAGCCAGTAACTTTGACAATACAAAGAGTTACTTGCCAATGTGAGTAGCAGTCTAGAAAAGACAGGGTAAATGAAAGAGCATTCTGAGAGTACATGGAAGTGCTCAGAAAAATGGTAGTACAGCACGCAGAAGCCCAGCTCCATCCAAAGGGTCCCATTTGGAGTGGTTCTGCGATGAAAGGTGAAGGCTTGATGGGTCATGTCGTTTGAACATAGCAGTATGACTCAAGCCATGACCAAGACCCTCTATCAAGGAAAGTAAAAGGACCAAACATGTGGACCATTCTTGACAATCTATCTCTATCATCCTGAAGTATGACAACAAATACAGGAAATCGAAGTCAGAAGGGCATGAAAATCTAACCCTTTTAAAGGACTTGGACATGGAAATAGATCTCACTTTTGATACTTTATTCACCAAAGAACTCGTGAAGTCAACTGCTTTGGAGAGTAAGGAGTAGAGAGAAACTGAAAGAATTTCCAACGTAGGAAGGTAGGTTAGCTTTTAAGACAGTACTGAAAAATGTGGATGAATGTTGTGAGTAAGAGGAATTGCATTATCTATGTAATTTCTCTCCCCCCACCCCCTCCTATTCTAAAAGTATGAATAAATATTTCAATCACTAATTTATGCATATATTTATATATTGACTTTCAATGTTTTGAATGTTTGAATTTGTTAACTGTTTTCAATACATGACTTTGAATCCCTGTGTGGGAACCCAATATCTATGTGTGAGAATGTCTATCTCTATGTGAGAAGTCGGTCACATGAATTGATCTTGGGTGGGACGGAGAATCCCTCAAACCATTCATGTGAAACGTTGCCACATTCTTCACACGAGAAGGAGCATGTCTCGTGGGGAGTGGGGTGGAAAGATGTCGGATTTGGCCTTACCTGATAGTTGGGATGTAGGATCCCTCGACGTATCACATTTTGGTGTTCTTGAGTTGTTTGGCCTGGTTGAAGCATCCCCGGTGCTACAATTATCTTTGTGTGAGGACTCTATGTGACGAATACCTATGNTCCACAAGGAAAACAGGGAAAGGCCATGTCGCCAAAAGAAAAGAATAAAAGCACAAAGGGGACAAAGCAATATAAACAAACCACACGGCCATCAACCAACCAAAATTGACAAACATGTTCAAAGCAAAAAGCAGTAGAATGATGAAACACAAAGTCCAAAAAAGGCTGACAGACCAGCAAAGATTCACCAAAGCCCAAAAACAGGGGCCCAACAGTTATTACAAATAAAAGCAAATTTCTCATCCTTGAGGTGGGGGGCGAGGAAAGGCGTCCGCATCACGTCCCGCCCCATTGAGTCTGTGTATTGGCAGGCAGTAGCATCAGGCGTAAGGTTCGCCAAGTTTAGATCCTTTAGGTCAGTCAGAGGATTGGCCAACAAATGCATTTTCAGGCACGCTAACCCCGCCCCGTACCCATATCCAAAGGCCTTGTCCTGGACAGGGCGGGAGGCAGAAAAGTGGGGATGCAGCCGAACAATCTCTTTGTTCGCAGCTGTCACTAGCTTTCCTCATGCCACCCTCGACTCGTTCACTTCCAAAGTCAACCTCTCCAGACTCGCCAGATTCTTATCTTGGCGAGCATCAAGCATGGCACGTTCTTTCTTATACATGATGAAAGCGGCCCTCTCCTGGTCCAAGTCACCTTGCAGCAATGCGATCTTGGAATCTTTCTCACAACGCTTCTTCCAGAGTGTCTCTTTCCTCGCAACCAACTCGTTCGCCACCCTCTAACGCTCCTTTTTAGAAGAAGCCAAAGCAGCAACAACCTTGTCAAGCTTTTTCGTAGCTTCAACCCGGGAACGTTCAGAAGAGTTCAATGGCCCTTAAGGTGCAGAACCTCTACCTGAATGGCAGCCCTTTCCATCTTAGCCACATGTAGGGAAAAACTGTTGCCGGCGTGTAGACTCTCAACACGAAGGGGTGCGGACTGAAGGTCGGACAACTCCTAATGAAGAGAGTCGAGGTCAGCTTTCAAGGATTATACATGACCATCAGCCTGCTCTAAACAACAGCGCAGGTAATTCAACTCATCCTTAAGGCGGCTAGTCTCCTGTTTGGAAAAAAAGGAGATCATTCGCCTTTTGCAAACCTCCTCCTCCAAATGGGACCTCTCCTCCATGACCCAAGATGCCAGGGCTTCAACATTCTACACAAACACAGTAAGGTTAGGAGCCAATGAATGCCAAAGAAAGCACTTGCAAACAAAAGAAGACAAGGAGTATAAGAAACCTTACTGGGTCCAACATTCTACTCAGGCGCCTTGTCATCTTAGTGACCGCCTTCGAATGAAGCAAAGAAATATGAGGACTGGTATCCTCTTCCTAGCGGCGTCCCCCGCGGAACTAGCTCCATCTTGTGCCGGACGCCCTAACAAGAGATCCGAGGTTGTCGCAACCTCAGGCGTGGGCGCGGACTGGCTGCCTTCAACACGAGCACCAAACGGCTCACCAACAAACTCATTTTGATAGAAGTCTGCATGCCGACCAAACAAATTCTCGCCCTAGATCATTGATTCCACGATCAAGTCTGACCACCGACCAAACAAAATTTTTGGGGCATCATTGGTGGGGACATTAATGAGGTAGCTTTTTGCTTTCTGAATGGGGGGAAGATGGAAGACTCTTTGAATTTCACCTATGTGGCCTTGATTCCTAAGTTGACAAGAAAAGGTTGGAGATTTTGGACCTATAAGCTTTTGTAGAATTTTGTATAAGCTTATTGCAAAGACCCTGGCAAGCAGAATGAAAAATGTTCTAAATGAAGTGGTATCACATAATCAAAGTGTCTTTATCACAGGGAGATTGATAACAGATAATATTGTGGCAACATAGGAGGCTTTATATTCCATGTAAACAAGGATGAAAGGTAGAGTGAGATCCATGGCTCTGAAGCTAGATATCTCTAAAGCTTATTATAGAGTTGAGTGGTCCTACTTAGAAGCAGTCATGGTGAAACTTGGCTTTGGAGCTAGATGGATTGAGTTGATTATGGCATGTAGAACTTATGTTACATATGCTGTGATTATAAATGGTCAACCAGGAAAAGTGATCCATCCATCGAGAGGATTAAGGCAGGGAGATCCCCTCTCTCCCTACCTTTTTCTTTTATGTGCCGAGGGATTAAGCAGCTTAATAAATGAGGCAGAGAAAAAAAAGGGAGATAAGGGGTGTGGCAGTGGCAAGAAGAGGTGTAAAGCTCACCCATCTTCTTTTTGCTGATGATTGTATCATTTTTGGGAGGGCATATTGGGATGAATGGCAGAGGATAAGCAGTGTTTTGAAGTTGTATGAATAAGCATCAAGCCAGTGTCTGAATAAACAAAAAAACCACCATTATGTTTAGCTCGAATGGAAGGAATGGAGACTGGGAAAGGATTATGCAAGACATGGGTGCTAGGGTGCAGAATAACTATGAAAAGTACTTGGGCTTACCTGTTATGGTAGGAAGGTCCAGGTATAATTCCCTTCGAGGGATTAAAGACAAAGAGTGTTTAAGGATCAACAATTGGGAAAACCTTTTTTTTTTTTTTTTTTATCACCTACTGGGAAAGAGGTTTTGTTGAAAGCTGTGATTCAGTCCATCCCTACCTACTATATGAGTGTGTTTCCTCTCCCAGAAAGGCTGTGTAAGGAACATGCAACAGTAATGACAAAAATCTGGTGGGGCCACAAAGAGAATGATAAAAAGATTAGATGGATGAGCTGGGAGAAGATGGGGGTCTCAAAGAGTATTGGGGGCTTAGGCTTACGAGAGTTAGATAGCTTTAATAAAGCTCTATTAGCTAAGCAAAGTTGGAAGGTGTTGACTAACCCAAACTCCAAAGCTGCAAAGGTTCTCCATGACAAATACTTTAAGCAGTCAAATGTTTTAGAAGCAAACTTGGGCAAGGGACCATCATTGATTTGGAGATGTATGTGGAGCTCTTTAGATCTGTTGAATGAGGGGCTTGTTTGGAGGGTGGAAAATGGACAAAATATTAAAATATGGGGGATAGGTGGATGCTCAAATCATCCTCTTTTAAAATTCAATCTTTAGTTAAGAATTTTTCAGTTGAGGCTAGGGTGGACCAATTAATTGATGGGGATAAAGGAAGGTGGAAGGAGGAACTAGTAAGGGACACATTTAGCGAAGAGGAAGCTGGCCTGATCTTCGATACCTATTAGCCAATCAGGTAAGCCTAATAAAAAAATCTAGGCGCCTTCAAGAAGTGGTGCATTTAGTGTTAAATCAGCATATCATCTAGAAATGAATAGAAAGAAGTTGGTTAAAACGGAACCATCCTTTGCAGTGGAAGGGAATGAAGGGTGGAACACCATTTGGAGATTAAATGTCCCTAGGGTGACCAAGATGTTTATTTGCAAAGCGCTTAATAATTGCTTGCCAACTAGAGGGAACCTGTTTAGAAGAATGGTGGTTGAGAAGCCTTATTGCCCCATTTGTGAAAGAGAGGAAGAAGCTATATGTCATGTACTATGGAGCTACTCAGCAGCAATACATGTTTGGGTAGAGACAGGTAGTCCAGTACAGAAAAGGTTTTCTACGAAGGTTGATTTTTGATGTGTATGGAAGAAAATGGTGGAGAGATGAAGTGTTGAGGATATTGAGTTAGTTGTTATAGTGTTGAGAAACATATGATTGAGAATGAATAGATTCGTCTTTGAAGAGCAGTTTCTTAGTCCTACTGTTATTTTCAAACAAGCAACTTCTGTTCTAACAGAATTTAAGGAAGCTTAGGGTAATGGAAGTTCAGTTAATAACCAAAGCAGTAGAGACGTGGTGAGGTGGAAAATGCCTTGGGAGGGTGCTGTAAAGGTGAACTGGGATGTTGCCTATGATAAAAAGAATAAAAAGAATAAAAAGATGGGAGTAGGGATTGTAATCAAAGTTTATAAAGGGGATGTCTTGGTTTGTTTGTGTCTGTCAAAGAATAAGATCATGTCTCCAGCACAAGCAGAAGCAACAGCTCTTTGGAGAGCGTTAGAAATGTGTGTGAAAATGAATATAGGCAGAGCAGAATTTGAAGGGGGTGCCATGGGAGTTGTCAAGGCTGTCAACAAGGAAGAAGATCACTTGGAATGGGATGAGCAGACTATAGAAGACAGAAGAGGAATGTTGAAGAATAGACCTCTTTGGACAGTTATACACACTTATAGAGAAGGCAAAGGTTGCAGATTTTTTTAGCAAAGTTTTCAATAGATGTAAATGAAGAAAAAGTTTAGATGGAAGATGGCCCAGAGGGTCATTATAGTTTGATTATATAGGATAGGATTGTAATGGATATTGTTGATGAATATAGAAACATGGTTTTTTTTTTTTTTAAAAAAAAGCATGTTACAAGATTTTCCAACTTAAATCCCACTGACATTGTTGCCATGCATGAGATTTTCTTCAAGCATGTAATTGTCTCTTCACCACCACGTGGTTGTGATCTCCGTTTCTTCTCATTTCGGAAGCAATAGATAGGATATAAAATATTGAAATAGGAATAGAAAGTCAGAGAATACAAATAACTGGTAATAAAATCTATACTTATATACGATAAAATTGCAAGTTTGGCCTAAAATGTGTGTTTTTCTTGTAGTTGTGCAGATTAAAATACTCTTTGTGCTGATTATGTTAGTAGTTATGATTTTTGATAAAAAAGCGATATTGTATTTTGTAGCATTGGTGCCCTCGTGTCTGGCCTCTTCTCTACGTCATTACAAGAAAACTGTTTATTTGTGACCAGTTAATTCTAGCGAAATGACTAATTATAACTAAAATTGGTTGCAAATAGTCATTTGGTTGCAATAAATTGGTCACAAAAGCCCATTTTTCTTATAGTGATTCCAGGCTTTTGTCTTGTCATTTGAGTAGGTCCTTTTTTGACATGTAACATTTTGTTTTGTCCTAGAGCTTGCCAAAGTTTTGAGCACTTAACTTACCTTTGTTCCTATGGTCGAGGCGAGCATGGGGGTAGGGCAAGAACTTAAGCTTGTGGTGACCATATTCGAGAGCTTGTTCTCGACTATCTGATCAATCTTATTAGTTCTTGAAATTGGGGTGAGCATTTATGCTTGTGGCAATCATGCTCTAGTGCTAAGCTCTTGCATGATCTGATCAATTACAAGTGTACTATGACATCTTCGGTCGGATCGGTCTAGTTAAACCCACGATGGAGCTTGTGCTCCCGATCAAACTTAAAAAAATTGGTCATGAAAAACCCACCCTCGATCACCAAAAGATTAGACCCTCGACGAAATTGGTCAGATCACGTTGGAGCTTTGCGCCTAAGAATTTCAAATGTAGAGGAACAATTTGGTTCAGGGCTCTAATCTCAGGGGAAACAAACAAAGACTACCCACAGCCCTGGGGCCCATCAACAACCCAATAAAAGAAACAAACAGTCACTAAGTGATGCGATCAGTTTCAGATTTGATCTGTGCTGAACCCCAGGCGAACAACAAGTTCTCGAACCATGGGGCGAGCAAAGTAAGTTTGTGGTTCTCACTGAGGTAGCGAGCACTTTGCTTCCCACAAAGATTACCCGTCTTAGTGTTGCAAGCCCTTTGTTTGAGCACTTTGCTCACCTTGTGCTCAAGCACTTTCGAACCTATGGTTGTTGACCAACGGAGGTGAACGCTTGTGATGGTAGATAGACGGAAAAATATAGATATGAAGGAAAATAGAGATAGAATGGAAAAATAAAGATTGGAGGGAAAATGGAGCTAGGAGAGAAAAATGGAACTAGGACGAAAAAATATAGATATGATAGAAAAATGCTTAAAGAATAGAAAAAAAGAGATAGGACAAGAAAATGAGGATAAAATGGAAAAATATAGATTCGATGAAAAAATGCAGATAGGACGGAAAAACGCATATAGGATCGAAAAATACATATAGGACAGGGAAAATGCAGGGAATACGAGCACTTTGCCTACGGAGGTGCTCGTATGTGGTCTAAGCAGTTTGCCTCCTGGGGTCTCACCTTGATTGCGAGACTTTGCCTCCCTGGCCACTCATATGGGGTCTGAGCACTTTGCCTCCCACAGTGCTTAGCTGGATGGTGAACACTTTCACTTTCCAGGATTCTTACTGAGGTGGCGTGTTTGCTCCTTCATGGTACTCGCCTGAACACTTTCCTTCATGTGGTGCTTGCCTAGTGTCCGAGCACTTTTCTTTTTAGGGTGCTCCCTTGAGTTACGAGCCTTTTGTCTCTCAAGGTACTTACATAAGTTGCGGGCACTTTCCCTATGGTGCTCGCATGGTGTATGAGCACTTTGCCTCCCACAGTGCTCCCCTAAGGTACAAACACTTTGCCTCTCATGGTTGCTTGTTGAGGTGGCGAGTTTCATGCTTCTTCATAGTGCTCACCGAGGTGGCAAGTACTATGGCTCTCCATGGTACTTGTCCGAGATTGAGCACTTTCCCTTTCATTTGACCAGTTATGTCCTACTAGGCTATGGTTTTCATTTTTGTCCAAATTATGAGACCATTATTTCATACATATTAAGGTTTTTTAAAATTCTTTTACTCAATTAAACTTGAAATATTTTTTGCAAGGGGAATCAAGCATGTGCATTGCATATGTGATTTTAAGCTAGTACAATAAGAGAAGTGCTGCATCTATAAAATTATTTTATAAAATTAAATTTATAAATTGATATAGTTCAATGTAAGACATCACATATACTTTATAATAAAAAGAGCTTTACAATTGGATAGACCACATTAAGCCACATCAATTTATAAATTTACTTTTATATAATGTTCTATACACCAAAAATTTCTTCTGTAGTTTTTAATGTCTTCTATTTGTTTTGGAAAGATGCTCTGGTGATACAGAACAAATTTAACTCATCAAGTCCAGTTTGCGCATGGTACTATAAGGAATGATAATAAAATTCAACCAGCTGTGCTTCAATCAAGCAACACAGCAACAGCTGTGCTTCAATCGAGCAACACAGCACAAGATCAGCCGTGCTTCAATCAAGCACCACAGCTCAACACAGCACATGATCCCAGCAAGTCAACTAATGGCTATACTTAGGAAATAGATCAAATATGTCAGCTGTATATAGCTGTGTATTTAATTTATATTTTCTGTATAGCATTCTTTCTATATTTTGTACACTTTCCATAGATGGATCAGTTTGTATATGCTACTATAAATATGGAATGAAAGCACACTCTCTACCTCAACTCGTGAGATAGTAGTTTCTCAAAAACTTCTTTAGGTACATCGTACAAAAGCTTCCAAAATAAAATGGCATTCCCAATTTATGGCTCTTTAGTACCAATAAAGTTACATAGCCGCATAATTTTACAATAGGTGCAAAGTGAGCATGCATATGCATTAATCAACGTCTGATTTTCCGTAACTCATAAGACAAAGCAATGAGTTAAGAAACCATTGCTTAAGGCTCAGAAAGAAACTAGGTTCCATGCATATAGTGAAAGCCAAACAGCTAACAAAGGAAATAATAATAATAATAATAATAATATTCATCTCCATCTTAATTGGCCTTGTCATCCCCAATCACACAGAGTGATGCAACAGATTTCAAGCAGGTACCATTTAAGTGGTTGATAGAGGTAACTAGTTCAAATTTGACAAATCGCCAGATGTGATCTAACCACATTTCTTTTGCATAGATTTAACTTGGTAGCAAGAGAAGTATAGGCTCGTCAGAGAAACACTTTTGCTGCATATGGTATGTTAAGGGACTAAATATTCTTCTACAAGATGCCATGAAGTCTACCTGTGGAGGGCTTGCCATGAAACCTTGTCTTTATATGTTGCTATAGGTGATATGCACTTTTTACAATAAATTTTCTTGAAGATGTGCATTTGATCCATACAAACTTATCTTGACAATTTTCAACATTTCCTAGAAAAGTAGAAATGATCATTGCCTCGTCCTCATAAAAAAATATCCTTGATCATTTGTGTGTTTGTGAGGAACTGTCTAGTTTGAAAGGGGACAAACCATTCGTGGAGTTGAGTGGAAGGCAAAGACAAAAAATACTCCAATGGTCTAAGGAATTGGCAACAGACGTTGCAAAGTGCAACCAATCTAGCACATGGGCGAGCAAGCACCTTGAAATTGCTTGGCTAACATGACCCTGAGTGAAGTGGAGAGAAGTGTGCCATTTAACTAAAGTCAAGCATGAAATGGCCATTTATCGAGAAGGCAAGAACAAGGAACCACGTAAGCCAGTAACTTTGACAATACAAAGAGTTACTTGCCAATGTGAGTAGCAGTCTAGAAAAGACAGGGTAAATGAAAGAGCATTTTGAGAGTACATGGAAGTGCTCAGAAAAATGGTAGTACAGCACGCAGAAGCCTAGCTCCATCCAAAGGGTCCCATTTGGAGTGGTTCTGCGATGAAAGGTGAAGGCTTGATGGGTCATGTCGTTTGAACATAACAGTATGACTGAAGCCATGACCAAGACCCTCTATCAAGGAAAGTAAAAGGACCAAACATGTGGACCATTCTTGACAATCTATCTCTATCATCCTGTAGTATGACAACAAATACAGGAAATCGAAGTCAGAAGGGCATGAAAATCTAACCCTTTTAAAGGACTTGGACATGGAAATAGATCTCACTTTTGATACTTTATTCACCAAAGAACTCGTGAAGTCAACTGCTTCGGAGAGTAAGGAGTAGAGAGAAAATGAAAGAATTTCCAACGTAGGAAGGTAGGTTAGCTTTTAAGACAGTACTGAAAAATGTGGATGAATGTTGTGAGTAAGAGGCATTGCATTATCTATGTAATTTCTCTCTCCCCCCCTCTTATTCTAAAAGTATGAATAAATATTTCAATCACTAATTTATGCATATATTTATATATTGACTTTCAATGTTTTGAATGTTTGAATTTGTTAACTGTTTTCAATACATGACTTTGAATCCCTGTGTGGGAACCCAATATCTGTGTGTGAGAATGTCTATCTCTATGTGAGAAGTCGGTCACATGAATTGATCTTGGGTGGGACGGAGAATCCCTCAAACCATTCATGTGAAACGTTGCCACATTCTTCACACGAGAAGGAGAATGTCTCGTGGGGAGTGGGGTGGAAAGATGTCGGATTTGGCCTTACCTGATAGTTGGGATGTAGGATCCCTCGACGTATCACATTTTGGTGTTCTTGAGTTGTTTGGCCTGGTTGAAGCATCCCCGGTGCTACAATTATCTTTGTGTGAGGACTCTATGTGACGAATACCTATGTGATAAGCACCTTTGTGGTGGAAGACTGTTAGTGGGGCTGAAACATGTCGAGTTTTGGTTTATACAAGTTTTATACTTTTATTGGAGATGAATTATTCCTCGTCATACAAATACTGATGTGTTTCTGTACTTTGCATAAGTGTAAATGGTGCCCCCAGAGTGTGATTCCTCGTCATTCCTTTGTATGTTCATNCATACTAATACTGATGTGTTTCTGTACTTTGCATAAGCGTAAATGGTGCCCCCAGAGTGTGATTCCTCGTCATTCCTTTGTATGTTCATGTATTATCTGAAAGGGCGATTCCTTGTCATGTTTGAGGATTCACATAACTATAAGCGTAAGGTTGATTCCTCGCAATGCAAATACGTGTCTGTCCAATCTTTCATGAAAGTGTCCATAACATATTCGGTAGCATTATCTCTCATTAGCAGTCTTGTCATTGCCACCTAACCTACCTCTGGTTTCATTTTTGAGATCTAAATTTTGATGCAAATCCAGATCCTAGCATGGTGCACAAGGAAGATGAGTCAAACCCAACCGAGTCTTGAGTATGGAGACCAGTAGCCGCCATAGTTACCATGTACTTTCCTTTAGAATATGTATAATATTAAGTCAAGCAACTACTTGTATTTGGTCAGCCACCTTATGGTGACTAGCTTTATATAAATTTAGATGATGTAATATCTTGTAATTCAATGAGAGGTGAGGGGACCCCTTTTGTTGTGAAATTTAGTATTCTGGTACTTAATAACTAGTGTTGTCACCACAATGTTTCTTACTTAAATTTTCACTACAATTTCATAGACAAATATCTTACACTACTGACCTCTGAAAAATTACACACCTACTTCAATTTTCTCTTGGGTGTTGATCATTGGCTGGTACCCTTGACACTACGAATCCTCACCTAGACCTTAATGAGGAATGGGGTGCCAAAACTTGGTATTAGAGCACATGCTTGTACGTGACTCTTGGAAATTCTTGGTATAATAGGACATTACCAAAATGTAGGAGTTAATCTAGTATCGTAAGCTGAAATTTAGTATTAGTTCTAAATTGTGCTTATGACTGAGAGATTGGATAACAAGTGATAGACTTAGGTTATGTGGTAGGATTTGACTATGGTGTGACCGAGAGCCTCGTGAGGAGAGCAAACGTCAAGTGGTTATGAAGGAGTATTGTCCAGTGGACGAAGAGATAAGGAACTAGCAAGAGTGCTAAACAAGATATCAGACGTGTTGGAACAACAACATGAGATATATTCTCATCACATGCAAGTTTAGTCGCTAGGATCCCTTAGGAAGGAAGTAAGGGAATGTACATACGAGCGGTTTTTGGCTCACCGCTACCTATGATTCTTTGGAATCGAGGGACCAACAAGGGCAGAAAGGTGGATATCTCATATTGAGAGGACTTTTTAGGTGTGTGGATGCACTGAGGATCAAAATGTGTTTTATGCGAGCGCTCCAAGGAGAGACAACTCTATAGATGACAAGTATTTTATTAATTCAAGCCCATTCAATCAGATTAACTCTACAAAAACAGAAATTGTCATGTACAAAGAATAGATTATTCACTTTAATTGATCTCTTGCTAAAGGAACCTCGGAAATAAGACCCCCTCTTTCAGAAAAGTGAAGTTGATTACTCAGAACTTCAACAAAAAGGATAAAAATGTATGAGGATAAAAGGCAGCCTTTTCTTAAGCCACGTTGTGGCTTCAATTGTTCTCTTAGAATACCATTGACCAGAATGGAGAAAGATGAAGATGTTATGCACTTCAAAATCAGATCTAGGAATTTACTGTCACAACCCTTTTATATCATCACAACTATGAGAAAATCCCATTCTACTCGATCATCAACTTAGCTCATAGATAACTTTAAAGCCATATAACCTTTATTTCCTTTGATCCTAGTATGTATACTGTGAAATGTCTCATATGCATCCAAAATATTATTTGTATTAATCTACCAGGAATAAAAGCATAATGATTTTCTGAAATAATCTGAGGTAGAATTAGCTTCAACCTCTTTGCAATTACTTTAGTAACAATCTTTTAAAGTGCATTTCACAAACTAATAGGTCTGAAGTTAATTAGTAAGTTTTTGTGGGCCGCTGATTTTAGGGATCAAAGTTAAATATGTGAAATCGATTGCTTCAGGACTAGTTGTTGAATTTATGATAGAAAGAACTGCAGCACTCACATTTGGTCCTAACACTTACCAAAATTTCTAATAAAAAAAAGCTATGAAACCATCAGGGCTAGGTGCTTTTAGAGGTCCCATTTGAAAGAGAGCCTTTTCAACCTATTCAACAGTAAAAAAAGGTTTTGATAATTCAGCATTCATTGTTGGAGTCACCCTCGAATCGACTCCTTATAAATATTCAGTGATATTGACTGAATGTGATATATTGAATAAATCTTGATAGTATCTAGTGAAAGCTTCCCCTATTGCTTTTAATCTAGTGTGACTAAAGCGTTCTTCATCCATAACCTTTGAGATAAGATTCATTTTCTTTCTCTGATTTCCACAGTGATGGTAGAACTTTGTATTATGATCCCCATTCTGTAGCCAAGTCATTTTGGCTCTTTGTTTCCACTTGAGTTCCTCGCTTGTTAACACACCTTTTACTTCTTCTCTAACTACTATGAAATCTTTGACATTATCTGCATCCAATGACTGCTGTAAGTGCTCCATTTGTGTTATCTTTTGCTACAAAATCCGACCATTTTCCTTCATTTTGCTTTTACTCTATACCTCCAAACTACTCATACAGTGTTTTAGCTTTTTACAAACTTGCACTAATCCCCTTTATGGTATAGTAAAATTGTTCATAGAACATCTTCACAATTATCAAAAGTTTCCTATTTAGCTTCATATTGACGAATTTGCCAAGATCTCCTTTTTTAGAAGGTTTCCTCTGTAACTGAAATTAAGATAGCACAGTGGTCAACATCCATTTGTCTGTCACTTCGTTTAGCAGCCCCCATATTTCTCATTACGGTACACGATTTCGTTAAAATCACCCATACGCAACTACATATTTGGCTTTAGTTGATTAAGATATCTAAGTATATCCTATCCTTCCATTCTTTTTCCCACCTCTAGATGTATATAAAAATAAGTTAACATCCATTCTTCTCTCTCGCGTCTCTCCTGTATCCAAGATGTAATGTTCCTCATGGAAAAACTCTAGATTTCTAAAGTAATTTCTGTCTTCCACAAAAGAGCTAGTACATTTCCTTTACCCAAACAATCAACACAGAGTATTGAGTCAAAACCCAATTTGTATTTCACTTTCTCAACACTTGTAGTGTAGTTTGCATCTTTGTTTTCATTAGGAATAAGATGCTAGGCTTCCTTTCCTTAACCATAAGGTCAAGGTCTCGAACTGTGCGAGGGTTGCCAAACCCTCCACAGTTCCAACTTAGTAGCCTCATTTCTCTCGACAAGGTTGGTGGCAAGGTTGGTTAATAGCCTTTGTCGATATAAATTGGGTTTTACGAGTAACCCCTCTTTTCTTCTTTGCAACTTCAGTCTTACTCTCAACAAAAGATGCAAATCCTTATAGTGTAAGTCTCCTCTTCCCATGGATGATATCACTTGTATCACGAGTAAATACTAGAGACTACTTACCCCTTGCACGTTGCTTCCATTTGTTGATAGATTGAATTTCACCCCCAACAACCTACCCAGAAACTTCCTTTCTTGGTGCATCTTGATTCTTCGACAAACATTCATCCAGTTCTTCAACAGTTTCATAGAATGCAAGCATAATCGGATGGTGTTGCTCATAATTCTAATACCTCATTCTAGTTTTCATGTTGGTAGCATCAATCATCACCAATTTATGAAATTTCTCAACTATCCCCATATTTATACCCACACTTGTTTGATCATGCTATTCTTCACCCTAGAGTGCTACTTTTGCTAACCTATCATAGTTGCCTCCATCTGCTGCTAATCACCCATCCTCATTTAAATCGTAGTAGTTATGAACCCTGTCTAAATTGTCCGACCTATTGTAACCTTTAAACTGCTTGCTTGAAGAAAGAAGCTGAATACCAAGTTCTATTATTCCGTCCTGATGCACTACCATAGCCAGAGGTTGTAGCACGTAACCACGACCCATATTGAAGTAGTCTTCCTTTTTCATGACTCTGCCCCAAACTTCCTGTCTTGCATCCATCTGGCCCATGCCGAATGATCCCACTTTTGAAGCAGAAGCGTGGAAGCCTCTCATATTTGAGACTGACAAGACTAGAATGTTGTGACAGATTTAGCACTCTACCCCTCACGAGAGGCTGAAAACTAAACAAATCAAGTCGCACGTGAATAACTTAAGCTCAATTCATATATACTCGACTTCAATTAATNTTTGAAGCAGAAGCGTGGAAGCCTCTCATATTTGAGCCTGACAAGACTAGAATGTTGTGACAGATTTAGCACTCTACCCCTCACGAGAGGCTGAACACTAAACAAATCAAGTCGCACGTGAATAACTTAAGCTCACTTCATATATACTCGACTTCAATTAATCGATTTATTTAATAAATAAATCAAGCATGATCTTATTAATTTAGGCCTTTTATAAAAGAATCCAAACTCTCTATAGACTTGACTCAACTAGTATAAACTTGCATTATTTCAAATATATTATTTTTGTAGGACTAGTTTTACACTTTACATTGAGAACATCTCAAGCATATATAAAGATAAGAGGATATCACGCAAAGCTTGATTAAAAACTTAGGCTCATTTATTGAGGGCCAAACTCATACAAAAAGAGAAAAAATAAGCCATCTTTCTTTGTTCAAAACTTAAAGAATTTCTCACTACATTGAGAAAATTAATTGCTTGGCAAATAGAACATTAAAATAGAAATCTAAATATATTTTTCTCAATTGCGCCCATCATCATTTTATTCCTATTTCAAGGCCAGTTAACCTTGAGCATTATCTCAAGAATTAAAAAAACATAATTCTTTTGTAAGTTTAAATATAAAGTAATGATATATACACAATATATTGTATAATATATTACACAACAATGTTATAAAATATTTTATAAAAATACTCTTCATTTAAAACATAATTATATAAAGTATTACGAAAAATATTGTGTATAAATCATTTTCCTTAAATATATAAGACGCTTTGTCGTGGCCAAACGCCTATAACTTGATTATTATAAACCCTCTGCTTTAAAAAATGGAGGTCTTGGATCGAAATCCCTCCTCAAATTTATCAAAAAAATAAAAATAAAAATAAATAAAATGAAAAAGCCCCTTTGTCGTGAACTAGAAAAAATAATACCATTGAGACAGAATAGAAATATATTTAGATCAACCGCCCTTCCCCCCCGAAGGAAATTTCAAAACCTATCAGCAAAGCAGAAGTTATCAGGCAAAAACTGCGAGCGCAGACCCAAAAAGCGCGAAAATGGCTCAGGCCGCGAGGCTTAATCTGCGGATGCAAAAGGAGCTCAAGCTCCTTCTCACCGACCCCCCTCCTGGCTCCTCGTTCCCACTTCTCTCTGCCGACCTGGACTCCAACTCCAGCCCAAACTCCTTGTCCACCATCGATGCCCGTAAGCTCTAATATTTCCCTCTTCCTTTCGTCTTTTTTTTTTTTTGGGGGGGTTTCTCGTTGTTACCTTCTGTTTTCATGTTGTTCGATTTGTGGTGTTGGTGTTTTAGAGATTGAAGGTCCTGAAGGGACTGTATATGCCGACGGGGTGTTTCACGTCAAGATTCAAATACCCGAAAGGTTTGGCAAAATTTGACCCAGGCATGAATTTTAATTCCCTCCTTTTTTGAGTATGTTTTGTTGACGATAGTCGCCGTGGATTGCAGGTACCCATTCCAGCCACCAAGTGTGACATTTTCCACACCCATCTACCACCCTAATATCGACAACGGAGGCCGCATTTGCCTTGACATTCTTAATCTTCCCCCAAAGGTCAGCTTTTGGTAATTGCTTGTTAAAGTTGTACATCGTTCGTTAATCCGGCGTTGTGCGTTTTGTGTATTTCACAGATTTATGGTTCACTCATTACCAACAGTAGGTTACAACCCCGCCCCCAGGGGGGGCGGCCGGCGACGGACTACTATTTTGTTTTTTACTGAAATTTCTCCCTAGTTTCTCAGGATGCTTTCTGGTCTTAAGTTGAATTTTGCT
The DNA here is from genome assembly GCA_003123805.1 of Juglans sigillata. NCBI lineage: Eukaryota > Viridiplantae > Streptophyta > Magnoliopsida > Fagales > Juglandaceae > Juglans > Juglans sigillata. The sequence continues at coordinate 171,790 of QEOY01002036.1, forward strand.
AAGTTTGATGTCTGTGATTTGGTATTACCAATGTTTAGTTTCTACTTTAGCTAGTTGTGGGACAAATATAAGTGGTGTTGATGCATTTATGAGGATCTAATTGCGGTTTGAATAAACAACAGGTTTCTATTTAAATTCGAAGTATTTGAACCACTTGACTAGCACTCACCTTTTCCATGAATCAATGTAACAATTTTACTAGAAAACCATAATCTTACTATCTTATTACTATCTTATATGAATTGAGTCTGTATCTCTTAATAATTCTCTTACCTATAATGATCAGAGGGTGATGTATAATTTTGAAAAACAGCACTTTTGACATAGCCAATACCCTAAATTTGTGAGATGTTTGGTTGGTGAGATACTGTCAAGGAATTTTGATTTGTTTGCCTTAATTTGTGTATATATTATAACTAGGTTTTTGTTATAATTTGCACAGGGGGCATGGCAACCATCACTAAACATTTCGACTGTTCTTACAAGCATAGGGTTGTTATTGAGTGAACCTAATCCCGACGATGGCCTAATGTGTGATGTGGTAAGTGGATGTGCACACAAATGGTTGGATCTCTAGGGTTGGCTAACGAAGAGTGCTTTATTTTATGCATTTTGGATGTGTGCAGAGTAGGGAGTACAAATATAACAGACAAGCTTTTGACCAAAAGGCTCGATCACTGACTGAGAAATATGCCAAGGCTGGAGCTAGTAGGAATTCTTCTGGCACTCAAAGCATTCAAACCAACTCAAATACAAGCATGGTATTAGCGTGCAGTTCATTAAACTGTCTCTCTTTCTGTCATCCTCTGACAAAATTTGAAGACCCTTCTTCATTTCTCATTTGTAAATCTCTTGTAGCATATGTAATTGAAACCAGCTAGTGGGGATTCCAGACTTCTAGATGAGTGTGTTGCAGGCGGAATTTGGGGGAGTAGGTGGAATTTGTTGCAGAATTCCTCAGGCTCAGCCCAGGAAAGGGATTCTAATGGGGAAGTGAATGAAGGGCCTAATGACTGCACTTCACTTCTAAATTACAAGAACCAGATGGAAATTGAAGGAGCCAAAAAAGGTTTAAAAGGCGAGGAGTACCATCAAGGTCAGGAAAAGGAACATCATACGTGGCGAAAATTGTCACTGGAAACTTTTGGTCGGTTCCAGAATAGAGAAGGCAATGACAACGAGAATCTAGTATCAAGTTGCTGTCTGTTACCCAACCCTCAGGAGCCTATTGTGGCTTCTCCAGGATCATCATCACTGCCAAAGGCTGGCAACCATTATGATCATCAAGGACAAGATGAAAAATCAATAGACAACGGCATAAACATGAGATCGGCAAAGAAGCTGACTGTTGGCAATAAGCAGCTCCCAGGATCTTCAAACACATGCCGGATTACTGATATCATGACCTCCTCTAACTCTAAGTCCCATGCAAATGCATCTCATGGGGCCTTGCCAGTTCCTACAGCTGTGAACTGTATTGAAAACCCTCGTAATTCTTTTGTCGATGAAATGGAAAATGGCTACGGTGATACAAATTGTAAGACGCTCTGTTCTGCTGGCAAGAAGCTTCCATTGGGGTTCAGAGGCTCATCACAGACACGAGAGATGGGAAACAAGGAAAATGTGGTTCCAGTTCAGAAGACATCACTTCTGCACCCCACAGGCCCTTCTATGTGTTCATCTACACCCTCAATGCTGTCAAAGGTGATGGACTGTTATGATAGGGAATCTGGGATTGGTAGTTTAGGTGGGAGTCACAAGAGGTGTATGATTGGTCGAAAGCTGTCGTTGGGTTCTCTGTCTCAAATACAAGGGAGTCATGATGATAACATGCAGATGCTGTCACACTCCAACAAACACTCTGAAGATCCACACATGAACCGCCATATGCAACAACATTGCAAGTGTGACAATAAGCAGAAGTTGGATTGTGATCATGGAATGGATATTGATGAGCAGATCAAGCGACAAAAAACAGATGAATCACCAATATCGGAATCTGTAATTGTTCTTGATAGTGAAGATAGTGAGGATGAAGGGCGTGTCTCTTTTCGGTCCAAGTCATTGCTAGCACGAAAGCGCATTGGGAAGTGGAAAGCTAAAGCATGAAAATTTTCGGTTTTCAACTTTGCTGCTCTGTGTTAGCTTTCTGCTTAGCGGCTTTATCTTCTTGATTCAATCTGGTTTGGTGCTTGAGAATCTGTTAAAATTTCCGTTTTCTTTGATGTTCTACACCTTGTATCGATAAAGGTGTAATGAGGTAAGAATATGTTCAAATTAGTACTGAAGTATCTAAAAAGTACATTGCATTTGGAAGTTGAGATGAGTTAAATTGAGTTATAAATAGTAATATTTTGTGGGTTTCATTGAGATGGGTTTAACTTTTTTAGGTAGAGATGTGTTGAACTCTTTAGGTTGCAATATATGAAGTAGGGTGATAGAGTTTAACTTTTTTATGAAAAATTGAAAAATTAGTGGGTCCTATTAATAATTGGTTTGAGATGAGTTGAGTTTGGTCTAACAACCAAACATCTACAAGATTTTTCTCCAAGTAATTTTAGAATCCTGCAGAGTGGTGCATTATGCACAATTACTTGCTTTTTGGTAAGTATATTGAGAATTTTGGATGAAGTCATATTAGTTTCGGGAATCAGGGTTTGAATGAAAACGATGAGATTGGGTTATTTGGGAGATGGGATGGTTTCATCTTATTCCATCTCATCTCATTTCTTTTCTAAACATCAATTAAAATATAAACATTTTTCAATTTCAAATTTTTAATTTTTTCATCTAATTTTATCTAATTATTATAACTTTTTTAAACTTTCAAACAAAACATATAAAACAACTTAACATTTTCAAATCTGAAAATAAAAATAATATAAAAAATTATTTTATAACGATATTTTAATTTTATAATATTTTTATTCAATTTTTTTTCTTTCTCTTCTTCCAAAATTCATAAAACATCATAACTCAAAAACCATTTTACTAATATTCATAGATTTTTTATATCATGTTAACTCAACATCCAAACTAAGCGTACATTTGTGATATCTCATCAGTGGAAGGGGAAACAGGCCAAACAAGGCATTGCTGGAGTTAAGATGACTATCATTTTACAAGTTGTAAGGATAAGATCAAAAGAGCCAGAAAATAATAATCCAGGAGTACTTTGAATACTTAAGGGTACGTTTGGATAGTGAGAAGTGTTGAGAATGTTTGTAAATAGTAGTGAAAAAATAATAATAAAATAATAATAAAATATTGAATAGTAGTAAAAAGTAGGTAAAAAGTAATGAATAGTAAAAAAGTAAGTAAAAAGTAATAATAAAATAAAGAATAGTAGTGAGAGTACCTCAAGTATTCTCACTTCCCGAAACAATGGCTGCAGTAGATATCTAAATTTTTGAAAGCATTTAATCAGGCCAGATTAATTGAGGCAATTGTTCTCGACCATTGAGAAATTGATGTATACTAGATGGACATGAGGTTGCAGCAAGAAATTAGCAGGAAATTCAGGACAATAGCTCATCAAAGATTGACAATTACTCCAACCGGCCAGTACAACTCATGGCTCATGGTCATGTTAGACCGCTAGTTAATAAAACGCTTGAATTTCAAATTTTTAATTTTTTTTATCTAATTATTACATTTTTATATCGAATTTTGAAATAAAACATAAAACTAATTCAAGATTTTCAAATCTCAAAATAAAAATAATAGTAAACAATTATATTTTTATTTATTTTTTTAAAATTACATAAAATATTTTAATTCAAATTATTTTATTATTATTTATAAATTTTTCATTTCTTCTCATCTCAGTAATCAAATTAATTAAACTACGACGGTAAGAAGTAAGCGTGTTGGGTGGAGTTCTCAAAAGAAAATAGCTCCTATGAGCAGTTTAGAGTATTGGCATTGGTTTCATCAAAGTTATTTCTAAAGTTTGATGAAAAGTACATGATTTCTATAAATTCAAAATTTTCCTAACCATAACTCCACATTGAATTAGCCATTGAATTCATCAAAATAATAATATAATATTATTTTTTAATAAAAATATTTTTATTTTTTTTCATATTTTACAATTACACTAATCATATGTTGATTAATAATTTAATTTGATTCTTACATTATTATTATAAGACGGTTGGAGATTAAACGTAAATAAAAAAGATTTTTGAAAATTAAAAATAAATAAAAAATAGATTTGATGAATGAATAGTAGACCTTCAAATTTGAAGAAATTTATAGATTTACTGTAGCTTAAAGTTTCACATTTATCTATTTGATTAATCCAATGCAGCTCTATTTTGATGAAATTCATCAAATTTTATATTTAACTAGACTTTTGATAAAGCCAATACTAATGCTCTTAGGGAATTGGGAAAAGGGCGATCCTAGCGGGCTGCCCAACATTTACTATTGGCCTTGCCGTTGGTTCAAATTTTTTCTTCTATTTTTTTAATCTTTTATTAACATTTTTAATCATTAAAAAAAATTAAAAAATTATATAACTTTATTAATAATTACTTCTTTATGTATTAAGTAAAAATTTAAAATACTCGAATGAGAACTTTTAGCCATAATATTGATAGGGTTAAGTAGCAATATTTTTCTTAGGAAAATATGACTGTCAGAATGAAAAAGTAAAATAAGAATAGATATATAATAAAGACAGGCTAAAAATATTATTTTAATGGAACAAATAAATATTTAGAGTGTTTTGATGTGGCTTTTTGTAAAAGATGGCTGACTTATAATAAACCTTCTAATTATCACGAGAATTAAAAATAAAATAAAAATAGAAATATATATTTAAAGGGAATAGAGATATATTTAGAGAATGTCATAATGCTTTTGAAAAGTATCTCGCTAAAAAACATAAAATATGAGTATCAAATTTAAGTTGAAAAATAAATAGATCACTGGAATGCTCTTAATTAACTCAGTTTATTCGATAAAAAATATTCAATACTTATATTATTAATTACGATAATATGGATAAGCAATTTTTCTTATGATTAGACAAGAAATATCCAGAAAAAAAAAAGTAAAAAAAATAAAAATAAAAATATTAATAATCATTTTCTTAATTATTAAATAAAAAAAAATCAAAATAAAAGAATTATTTAATATGTGAAAGACATTGTTGTACTTATTACATCATGCATAAAAAGATAATTGCTGTGAGGTGTGAATATTTAGTATTTACATTGAATTTATTTTTCTGCATCACATGGCAAGCATACAATAGAGCAGGGAGAGAGGTCGTTGGCAACTTGGCGTTTTGCTTCTCCGGAGTCGGAAGAGACGGCCTTCCGAGGATACATTGGTTAGAGAGAGAAGAAAATGATGGCGTCCGTTTGCCTCTCAGTACCCACCTCCAAAACCCTATCTATGCCTTCTACATCTTCACCAACAACAGCTACATACAAATCTTCAGCTGCTGCTACTGCTATTTCGGCCCACACGTGCCGTCTAGTTCGCTGCAGATGCTCTATGCTCTCCATTCCTATGTTCGATTCCCGGCGCTTCGTTTCAAGTAACCGTGCGAGAGCGAAGAAATTGCAGCTGGTTCGTATGGCCCCCGACGAAGAGAAGCTCACTCGCCGCAATCCCCTAGATTTCCCCATCGTATCTCCCTCTCTATTTTCTTTTCTGGGTTTGATGAATTCCTTAACTTTATGATTAAATTTAACTTCTAATCAATGTTAAATTATTCTGAATTTATGGTTCTTCTGGCAAAATTATTTTGGATTTATCCTTTGACTAAGATAATTGCACATGCCATGCCGGGAGAAGATACGTTTAAAAAAAAAAAAAAACCTCCTGTTTCTTTGCATTACTAGTTGTTTATCTTAGGGCTTAGACAAACCAAAAGCGAAATTCAGGGAAAATATTGTTTGTTTTAGTTCATAAGTATTGGAGTAATAGTGCTGATTAAGGTAATCATTTTTATTGCTTGCCTAGGTATTAGAGTAAAATGCCTAGGTTCAAAATCACTTTTTACCACCTTCACCACCAATGAGGGCGAGGAATGCTCGTGTCTTTTGAGAATCGAGAAAACTCTGTGGCAGTTTTGAAGCTGCATTTTAGAATCGCTTTTTTATAGGATGGTTGCAAGTTGCAACCAGTTGCTCTTCTTTTAACTTTCCGCAAGACCTTTTCCATCTTCTGACCGGCTTGATTTAAAGTTCCAACCCCATCTTTTTTCGAGGCAAAATCTGCTCTACTATTGACTAATAAATCTGTGACCCTTCAGAGTGATTGTGGAAACATCACATGATTATGCAATTTTAGGAAATCAGCTTTCAATTGTCCCCACTCTTAGTTCTTGACCTCGGTTAGAGCTCCAACATTCTAAGTTAATCAGGTAAAATTTTTTAGGGAGTCTAATGATGCAATATCTCAGTTAACAGTAGATGGTCTTTTAGGTTTATGCGTCCTACTGTTGTGAAATGTTGTGCAAAAGCTGGAAACCCTAATCTGGCAAAATCTGCATTCTTCGCTCGAGCGGCGTGTCTAGCGAGTATCGAGTGAACAACATTGGCTATAGCGGGGTGTCGAGCGGTGCTCGAGCGAACACTAGGGTTTGTGTCTCGCTCCAGCTCACTGTTGCGCGGGACTCGAGCGAACTCACGGGTTGATCTTCGCTCGAGTCGACTGTGGAGCGCAAGTCGAGCGCACGTCGAGCAAACACTCTGTTTCTCGATTTTCAATTCCAAAACCAGTCTCCACATACACCCCAACATCTACCACTTCTAGGATGTTGATTATCTCTTCATTTTTTTGAGGATTGTGTGTCTCAACCTTTTATGGAGAAGGGTAACTTGATGCTATAAGTTGTATGCAATCACTCTGTTCTTGTTAATGACCTGGGAAATTCCTATAGCTGGAATTTTTAGAAAATTCTTGTGCTTGATCTGTTTTCACCATGAATACTTTCTGTCAGTTGCATTAATTATGATAATTTACAACCTATTTGGATCTACATGACAGGAGTGGGAGAGGCCAAAGCCAGGGCGTCGACCTGATATATTCCCCCAGTTTAGCCCTATGAAAACACCATTACCACCTCCATTGCCTTATGATCCACCAGAAGAAGATGAGGAAGACGAAGAGAAAAAAGAGGAAGAGGAGGAGGACCCTGAAACGGAAGAGCCTGAGCAGCCAGATAAGCAGTAGAACTCTGTGTCAGCGGCAAAGTGTGGGGCCTTCAACCTCTTCGGAAATTTTGTTTTTTTGCTCATTCACTTAATTCACGTTTGCTTCATCTCGTGCATATGTATAGTGGATGATAATGTAATGGTCATCCAGGTAGAAGGCTACTTAAAAGCAGCATTTCGGAGTTTGGGCTTAAGATACCACGGAGTATTCTTGTTGAGACTTTTTTCAGGCAAACTTGTGAAGAATGGCTTCAATTTCTGTTTTGGTAGACTTTTAAGTGATATAAGAGATTGGATTCAATGGACGATAGCTTCTGTTGTGGGAATTAGGTTGACCATTTTCTTTTTGGATTCTGTATCTTTACTCATTCGGTTTCTTGGTTTTCTTTACTTTGCACAACTTTGTTTTTTGGAAAAATATATATATTATTATCCCTCACTTTGCACAACATGAAAATCTAGGATTGTTCTTCATAGGATAAATCTAAGCTGACACGGTCTTTGACTGCATGTGCTCCACTGCCTATTTGAAGGCAAATGGTTTCCGGTGGATAAGGGATTATGCAAAACTTTCTGGCACTTTTTGCAGCCTTATCTTGGAAAGAGAAATGTTTTAGCTACCAAAAGATTCCACATATCATATGAAACTGATGAAATTATAAAGTTACTCTTATTATAAAGTATATCTAATATATTATATAATGTTATGTCAGAATATGAGTTTATTTTTGTGAAATTTCTCTGTAGTCGTAACACTTTTATTTGAGGAGAGTAGGCTGCAATATTTGTAGAGGTAAAACTTCAGGAATTGCCATTCGCCTGAGAGAGCTTGGAAAAATACATGAAAGTATTCTCCTGTAAAACATTGTGTTTCTAAAAGTCTTTGGAGTTGGAAAATTAAGGGGTAGCAGTAGGACTCCAAAGCTACGAACGTGAGAGTTGACAGAGCAAATGCCACCCATGGTGGTATTCTCAGGGGTTATATAGCCACCGTATTAGATGTTGTTTTCCAGTATAGTTTCAACATACATTCTCAAATTTAGTAACTGTTAGAAATAGGACCATATACCCAAATTGAGTGGTAAGTAGTAACCCCTGGTTTAATAACTAACAGTCTAACATGACCATGAGTTGTCTTGACCTCTTGGAGTAATTTTCAATCTTTGATGAGCTATTGTCTTGAATTTCTTGTCAGTCTTCTTGCTGCAGCCTCATGTGCATCTAGTAACATATTACATACCCTATACATCAATTTCTCAATGGTCGAGAACGATTGCCTCAAATAAGCTGCCTGATTCAATGCTTTCCAATATTTAGATATCTATTGCAGCCATTGTTTCAGGAAAACTGAATACGTACTGAAAGACTACTGGCTTTTTATTTTGTGCTTCTTTTGATCTTATCCTTGGAACTTGTAAAATGATAGCGATCTTAACTCCAGCAATGCCTTGTATTGGCCTGTTTCCCCTTCTGCTGATGAGTCTACAGATATCAAATTGTACGCTTAGACATTGTTTGAATGTTAAGATGAGATGAGATGAAAAATAATATATGAATAGTGGTGAAATAGTTTATAAATAGTAGTGAAATAATTTGAGTTTAAATATCTTATGAGGTTTTGGGAAAGGAGATAAAAAGTTGAATAAAAATATTATAAACTAAAAAATTGTTACAAATATTATTTTTTAATATTATTTTTCATTTTGAGATTTGAAAAAGTTGAATTATTTTGTGTATTTTTTTTGGAAGTTTGGAAAAGTTGTAATGATTAGGTAATGATTAGATGAAAAAGTTCAAAATTTGAAGATTTGAAATTTGAAAAGTGTTTGTGTTTGAGTGGTGTTTAAATGTTGAGATTAGATGAAATGGAACAAGATGAGATAAGTTGAGACCATCTCAACATCCAAACGTAACCTTTAACTTGGAGGCTGGGACACAACTTTTCTCCCGTTGTTGTAGGGCAAGTAACACACAAATAGATCCCCATATATGCCACAAATCTATTATACTTCTTTGAAATCTTCCTTTGTGCCTTCAACATTTGTGTCATCTAGCAAGAATTATACAATCAAAAAAGATGGCTCTAATATGTAGTAAATTGTTAGGTTGCTAATGGAATTCATGCTTGAAACACACATGATATGACACACGCACACTATATCAGATAAGAATATCATCGACTTGTTAAATGTTGGTCGGACAATCAATGCTTTGCCACAAGACTCATCCTGTTATGTGTCACGGTCCATTCCCAGCCATCGCAACTCAACACACTATCATGGCTTACCATAGCCACCACCACTCAACAACGGGAGAGAAGTATGAAGTAAGAGGGCATGAGATGGGCCTTATGGGCTGGGCCACTATTATGTCTGTTATATGAGCACTTAGTTGGCTTGTTATCCGGTTGGGCTTAACTGTCTAGTTGTTCTGTTACCTTTCGTTATTTTCTTATTTGCATTGGCCCAATTAGCGATTGGCCTTAGTAGTATTATGTAATTTATGTATTTCCTTAGTTTGTTAGCTGACAAGGTTGTTAGGCTATTATGGATATGCTACGGATTGGAGGAGTACAAGTGGAATGAGAAATCAGTCTGTAAGACTAACATACAAAGTTGTCGTTTAGTTTGTTACTCTCTCTCTCTCACTCTCTCTCACACACTTTTAATGGAGGTGCTTACCTAAAAAGTAAGCTAAATTTCGATTAATTGCTCAAGCTTGTGATAAGTTTGATATTAGAGACGTTGGTCTTGGGAGAAGTTATTCGCATGGAAGAGGGTACATGGATGAATCAGCTCTAGGAAGGCCTCAACTCATTGAAGAGGTCGCGACTCCCAGTTTAAAACAATAGAGATGGAGATGATGTCGTTGAGAAGTGCTAGTCCAATATAGTAGTTCAACAGCTGATGGCGTTAACAGTCCGAGATGTAAAAGAGGAACTAGACCCATTCTGGGTAGTCATCTCCAAGCCCTCCACCTGGCTTTGAGGGTGCCTTGGGCCGGAACAATGATCTCAGCCTAAAGGGTGTGTGCCTGGATTTCCTGCTTTCGACGGGGAGGATCTCACCTCAGCACCGGTTGCGCCTGGTTTCCTTTCATATGGAAGGAAGGGCTTGGACTTGGTTCCAAGATCAGAATGGGTCAGGAGCCTTCACTGACTGGGAGGCCTTTGTTAGGGCCCTATTAGTAAGATTTGGGTCTAGTGTGTTCGATTACCCAATGGAGGCCTTAACAGGCTTCGACAAGTGGGCTCTATGGAAGACTATAAAACCCAATTTGAGGCCCTATCTAACAGGTTGTTGGGTCTGTCAAATGTGTATAAACTAAGATATTTTCTCAGTAGGCAAAAAGATGAAATATGTATACCAGTAAGGATGTTTGGGCCAAGGGACGTCACAACCACCTATGGGTTGGCTAAAATACAAGAGGAACATGTGACCATAGGTAAGAAAGGGGCCATAAACTTTTTAGCCCACCATGAGCCTAGAATACTAAGAAACCCAACCAGCCAAACTGGAGGGGGCTTTAAGGGGAACAATGAGGTTTTGCCTATACAGAGGGTCAATCAAGAACAAATGAAGGATAGGCATGATAAAGACCTATGTTACTATTATGATTCCAAGTGGGATCCAGGCCACAAATGTGTAAAACCCCATATATTTTGTCTAGAGGAAGATGACATAGAAATTGAAGACGGGGTAGAAAGGGCAATGCAAGAAATGGAGGTATTGGACAGAAAAGACCCTTAAGAATTTATGTCCATTTCTACAGGGTGAGAGATCCCTTTTCACGCCATCCCAGAGTCACATAACCTAAAGACCATGCGAGTAAAAGGAAAAATAGGATCTCAATGTGTGATTATCTTGATTGACTTGAGTAGTACCCATAACTTTATAGAACCGACAGTGGTTAGTAATGGATGATTGGGGGTCGAAGATAGGGAGAAAGTCAAAGTAAGAGTGGCCAATGGAGAGCAAGTAGTCAATGAAGAGAAATGTAACAAGGTTCGGGTGGCTATGCAAAGAGTATTCCTTACCTTGGATGTGTGTGTGTTGGTCTTGGCCGGGTGTGACAGGGTCTTGGATGTGCAGGGGCTTCAAACACTGGGTCCCATATTATGGAACTTTGACAAGCTCACAGTGCAGTTCAAAAAGGGTGACTAGTAGGTTCAACTGTAAGGGTTAGCTTCTACAAGGTTGATTGAGGAAGGCTCTGTCAACAGATTCAATAAAACGGAGACGAATGGGTCATACTATAGTTAATTGAAGAAGGAAACAAAACCACATGCCACAAGCCTAACCCACTAATTGCTCAAGTCATTGAGTAGTTCCTTGAATTTTTAAGGAACCCACTAGTCTCCCCCCTCAGTGCTCATATGACCACTCTAGTCACCTCGTTCTCGAGGCAAGCCCTGTGTTAGTAAGTCCTTACAATTTATACCCTTACCACCAAAAGGCTGAGATAGAGAAAATTGTTAGGGAATTATTGGATTCAGGAGTAATTAGGCTTAGCCAAAACCCATACTCTTCTCTTGTCTTGCTGATTAGAAAATCAGACAGATCTTGGAGAATGTGCGTTGATTACCGAGTCCTAAACAATGCCACTATTAAGGATAAGTACCTTATTCTTGTAGAAGAGGGACTGGTGGATGAGCCACATGGTCCCAAATGTACTCTAAATTGGATTTAAGATCAGGATATTATTAAATTCGAGTACTCAACCAGCAAAAATTTCAAAGACTGCCTTTCGAACTCACGAGGGCCACTAGGAATTTTTGGTGATGCCATTCGGCCTCACAAATGTACCATCTATTTTCTAGAGTTTCAAGAATGAGGTATTTAGACCCCATTTAAGGAAATTTATTTTGTTGTTTTTTGATGACATACTTGTTTAAAGTAAATCTGAATAGAAGCATGATATACACTTAAGGGTGACCCTGGAAACTCTAAAGAAGCATCGTTTATCTGCTATGCACTCCAGTGTAGTTTTGGGTGTAGGGAAGTGTCTTATTAGGGGCACATTATTTCGACTCAAGGAGTCAAAGCTGATCTAGACAGGCTGAAGACAATGATTGATTGTCCCCTTCCCACCTCCCTAAATTCCTTAAGAGAATTCCTAGGGTTGACAGGTTACTACTGTAACACCCGTCCTTGTGGATCTTTTTAGAAAATGATTTTAGAAAGGACGACGGGAATTACCAATGGATTTAAAACTTTTTACTTCTATATCCAGGGTGTAAGACTCTACGTTATAAAATAAAACGTGCTTTGAGAATAAGAGATTTATAGCGAAAAACATCAAACTTAAAATAAAGAAGGCCTCTCATACATTTAAAACTCTCATGCTTAGACTTTCGTGCTCTTTCTCTTGGGCCGTGTCCTTCCTGAGACGTCCTGCTCATTTAGTTCCTGAGGGGGAGGGGCATACATAAAAACTAAAATGAGTCGAATACTTAGTCAGCATTACTTCATACCTTAAACATGTTTGGGACCTGGAGGATTTTTGGAAGGAAATAATATTGCTCACCCGAGGTCTTAATATACGGTTTAAACATGTTTTTAGAGAAGGAAATAAAGCTGCAGATTGACTCACTAACGGTGGAAGCACGGGGAGGACACAGGAGTATATGTTGAATCACATCCCAAGGAAACTCAAAGGGATATTATGCTTGGATAAGTGTGGCTTACCTTACATCAGAAGGAGGTAGAGGTCTGTTTTGGCTTCAATTACGTTCACGTTGGTCAGCACGGTGTCAATTACATTCACATTGGTTTTTTTGGATGGTTTAGTCTTTTCGATTTTTAGAACTTGGTCTAGACTTGGTTCTGGCTTTGGCTTTATTTGACACTTGGTTTTGGGTTTTAGTTTTATAGCGTTTGATTTTGTAAGCCCCCAAGTGTAATGATGTTTCCACGATTTTCCTCCGCCATAAGCGAGGTTTTCTTCTTAATAAACTTGGGACAGGGCCGCTATGTGTGTGGCTACTGCTCTTTAAAAAAAAAAAACAACATAGGATTTCAGTCATGCATTCATCACTCATACGTACATACATACAAGACAATAGGCATACATTCGTTTTGAAAACATCACTAGGTGGAGATTTTATTAAAAAGAACGGCTTTCTTTTCGTAAAACATTTCTCCCACCAGTGTCTTCATTTCTTAAAGAGTCTGAAGACTCATACATTCTCTTATCACTTTCCATTGACCTTTACACACTATTACGTCCTATGTTCTGGGTTTAGCGGATCTACCTTTGGACCCTGATTCCGCCGGTGGCCACGGGTTGGGAGTCCATCGATCTGGGTGTAATACTGGATGCACTACCAGCACTACTTACCCGGTATTGCAATCTGCCCATTCATTGGTACCCTCATGCATCCTTTCGTTCATCATGGTCATTATGTGTTTTCATACGTTATGGAATCCATTCATTCATTAATTTCTTCCATTCTTTCATTAGTCACTTCATTCATGGAAAAACATCATTTAAAGGCGTAAGCATAAACTTAAACATCACATCATCAAGGCATCATTGGAACCATCGGTCCATGGCATTCATAAAGCATACAGTTCATATGGGCATTTTAAAACACTTTGTTTGCATCACCTAAAGCATCAGTACGTAAAAGCTTGAGGCGTAAGCCTCACATTTTCATTTTAAGAAGGTTACATCCAATAGCTACTACATATAGTCATCCATCACATGCATACAATTAGATACTTTGGTTGCATAAAAAGGGGCTGCCAAGAATGGCCATTACGTACATATACTTGAAGACTTATACTCAGCATGTTTTCATAAAAGCTCGTTCATTTTGTAAAGTGTTGTAAAGAGAAATATTTTTTTTTTTCGTTTCTTTCATATCTTTAGAAAACTTTAAAAGCATATGAACATAATACTTTCTTGGTCTTCATGCTATTCTCATACCATGCAGTTCATTCATGTGTGTGTCAGATGGCAATCAACCTACATGCATACACATAACCTTAGCGTCATTCTCTATCTAGCACATAAGCAACTAAACTAGAAATAGAACTACACTTCACTTGGGATACTCTCCTTCTATCCTTGGGCTCTTACGTGTCCCTTATCATGCTAAAACCTTCGAGAATCCACTTATAGTCACTACCTCTTCCAAACTCAACGCCCTACCTTAAGTGCTTATCCACTAGAGTGAACCTCATGATTCACTTTAAGGTTAAGACACTAAGACCCTCATCTTACTCTTCTTATTAACCTCATTTCGATGCATGACTCAGACCTACTAAGTCACGCATCCCAATCCTAGACAGTACACACGTCACTTCCAACATTCGAGTCTACGCTTCCTTATCGTCATCATCATCCTTATCCATGCATATCACACAACTTTAAGCCAAGTTTGAGGCTCAAACATCATGTACCTATGTTTAGGTCAGATTATCCATTATATATGGTAAATCCGTCCAGCACATGTGTCTAACCAAATTACATATATACCCTACTTCTTTTTAACATCTAAGAGCAACATATAATTCACTAACACCCACTTGTGTAAACAAGCTCCATACTCTGACACCAATCTTCTCTTAAACTCAACTATCATGACTTTTTAGGCTACGTGTCCAACTACATAGCTCATCCGAGACATAACACGGCTACATAGTAACACCAGTCACTGGGACTACAGGTCACGTCACAACTACTCCGGGACACTATTGAGTTCCCGACACTACTCATCACGCTATACGCTTGTCAATTATGCAACCATCCATATCTTCACAACACGCCACATGGCGCATCACTACACCATATGGAGTACACTCCATGTGTACTCCCTTCACATTACACCACGCTACATCACCACTACGGCACACACATCATATGGTGCATTACTTCACCACATGGAGTACATTCTAAATACATTCTTTTCAATTTACACTATGCCACGAGTACACTCCACGTGTACTCTTCCCATTTCACACTACGTCATGCATCGCCCTTACTACACACTTCCCAACCACCAATATAGCCCAGTTCACAACACACTACACAACCATGCCCAACACTTCACATACATGACCACACCACATCACAACACAACACTACACAGCGAACTCCACAACATAACGAACTCTACAAATACCAACAACACAATTTACAACACAACCAACCAACTAACATAGTAACAAGTAAAAGAAAAGAGAGTTATACCATCGTTGGGATAACTCGTGCGTTGCTCCCTGTCAGGCACAGCCATAAGTTACTAGCTTGGGCGGTGACCATTTCGTCATGGTCATTGCCGTGACCTTACAAAGACACTATCTCAAGGATTGGATCTAGGGTTCTAGTGGGTGGATCTAGGCTGTGCGAGGGTAGCCTACATGATGGGGAGTTCAAGGGTGGCAGCTGAAGTTGTGTACAATGGCGGTTAGCCACGTACAATGATTGTTTTGGGCATTTGGGAGCTATTTGGGCATTGGCTAGGCTATTAGGCATTGGGTTGAGGTCTTGGGGTGGTGGCTTCGTGGTGGTCCTGAGGTGGCACGCGACGGAGACTCAGTGGCTCGTGGAGGAGCTTGGGTCGTGGGTCTCAAACAAGGGAAATGGAGGGGGAGCTTGGCTGGCTATGACAGGGCATGAAGGGGCTAAGGGAGGTGCTGGGAGGCAGGTGGTGGCGTCTAGGAGGCGGCACAGTGGCCTAATGTGGCAGATCTATCCGCGAGGTAGAGGAGAAGCTGTGGGAGAGTGAGGGTGCGTGTGGAGGTGAGGGGGCATGGCTGGGCATGTGGAGGCTAGGGAGAGGTCGCCGGTGAGAGAGGAGGCTGATTGTGGTGGTGCGCGTGGGGGTGGCTAATAGCTGCGCTATGAGGAGAAATCCTTGGGTTTCGTGCATCAGTCTAGGGAGGAGCTATGGGCTTCGGGTCAAGGGAAGGAGGAAGAAGTTGGTCATGACGACGTCATGGTGGTGCTCGGTGGGGCTGGAGGCTGGCAATGGCGGCAAATGGTGGCTACATGGATAAAGAACTCGTGTGGGTAAATCCATTTTGGGAACGAGAGGGAGAGGGCTGTCGTGAGGGGCTGGGTTCGGTGGGATGATCGCTGATGATGGTTGGAGGTGTGCTAGTGGTCGACGATGTGGCTGCAACGACGACATGGGGCAAGGCGAGCGGAGAGAGGGAATCTGGTGAGGGAGAGAGGAGAGAGAGAGGGAGGTAGGGTTTTAATCCCAATCCTTTACCTTGGGGTCTTCAAAACTTTCTAACGGTGGGTTTGAAATACTGATTTGAAAATGCGTAAACACTAACGTAACTGAAAACACTGAGAGGAATTAAGATAGAATATTATATCATAAATTTAAACTCAACTTTAGTTTATAAAATCATATTCTTTCACCATTAATAAAATGATGATGTTTTGCTAATTACTTTTAAGAGAATAAAACCATCAAATTAATTAGAGTTTTCAACATAATTTAAATCCTATAATATTTTAAATAACTGAAATCGTTTAGATAAAATGATTTTCTACAATTATAATATTTTTGGAGCTCTTCAAAAATATTATAATTGTCTTACTTAAAATCAGGCTTGGTTCAATAACACTTGAAATACCATATATAAATATTTTTAGGACATTTAAAATATTCGAGGGCTTTAAAACACTGGATATACTTTAAAAATCAATTGCTAACATTAAAAACACGCATTCGGGGTTCAGCACACAAGACGATACTTGTGATTACTAGAGGGAAGGAGCAGACTGTTATATCCACCCCTCCTTATAATAAATTCCGTCCTCAGAATTTGGCTCACCATTAAAGAGAAGAAGGAGCGAGATGTTACAACTATGGAGATTACTAAGGGTTATGGAGGAATAACTAGCCCCCTCACTGCCTTATTAAAGAAAGACAAGATCCTATGGTTAGCAGAAGTTGAGAAGGCTTTTCAAGCCTTGAAGGAAGCAGTAGTGAAATACCCTGTTCTAACACTTTCTGACTTCATAGTCCCATTTGTGATTGAGTGCGATACCTCAGGTACAGCTATTAGCGGTGTTCTTAGTAAAAAAATTGCAACTAGTGTCATATTTCAGCCATGTTTTAAAAGGGAAGACTCAAGTAATGTCCACAAACGTGAAAGAACTATTTGCTTTGGTGGTAGCAGTCCAAAAGTGAAGACCTTACTTGCTAGGTCAGTCATTTATCATCAAAATTGACCACCAAAGCTTAAGGTACTTCTTGGAACAGAGGACTAGGACCTCCATGCAGCAGAGGTGGATTAATAATTTGATATGTTACGATTTTGTTATTAAATATTAAAAGGGGGCAGAGATAGAGTGGCAGATGCTCTATCTAGAAGATTTGAGGAAGTTGAAGCAACTCTGTGTTATCACATTTCCTTCCATCTCCTGGCTGGATGAGTAAAGCAGACTTACAATGGGGACAACAACATTTAAGACATGTTCAACAGACTATAAAATGGGAGTTGTCATCAAAATACATGGTCAGTAATGGACTACTCTTTTACAAGAAGCAGCTATACATTGCTCAGGACCTTGATTCAAACACAAGCTTTTCCAGTTGGTGCACATTAAGACATTTGGGAGAAGGGGGGGGGGGGGGGGGGGTCAGGCTACGACAAGACCAACCATAGAGTTAGAAGTGACTTTTTTTTGTCAAGTGCTAAAGGCATATGTGGAGACATTTATACAAAATTGTAATGTATACAGACAGTCAAAATAGAACAAACACTTCCTAGTGGGCTTCTACAGCCTCTACTAATTCCCAAACAGCCATGGGCCAACATTTCCATGGATTTCATAGATGGCCTCCAAACCTCCAAAGGATATAACAATATATGGGTCATGGTGGATAGATTAACTACATATAGTCATTTCTTACCCTTGACTCACCCATACACTGCCAGTTCTGTGGCCCAACTGTTCCTTGATCACATCTTTAAGCTCCATGGGCTCTTCAGCTCCGTTGTCTCTAACCGAGACAACCTTTTTACAAGCAAATTCTGTTAGAAATTGTTCATGCTGTAGGGAGTACAGTTAGCCTTTAGTACAACATATCATCCTCAAATAGATGGCCAAACGGAGATTGTTAAGAAATGTTTAGAAAATCACATGCAATGCTTTGTAGGGGAGAGACCGAAGGATTGGTCGTAGTGGATCCCACTGGCAGAGTATTGGTACAATACTTCCCAACATTCACCCACCAAGTTGACACCTTTTGAAGCCTTGTATGACTACCCTCCACCACGACTGATGTCTTACATGCTCGACATCACACGACTAGAGTCCATGGATGAGACACTAAGGTCCAGGGAGCAGATCATAAAACTCCGCGGACGCCATAACCTTCATTAAGCTAGGACGACATAAAAAATTTATGGATCTAAGACAACAAGAACGAAAGACGATGGTTGGGTCTACTTACATTTACAACCCTATCGACAGTTGTCTGTGAACAACCGCTGGAACTTGAAGCTGGCCCCATGGTACTCTGGCCATTTCAGGTCAACCACCAAATCAGAGTCGTGGCTTACAAACTTTAGCTGCCTCCCTCAGCCTAGATCCATCCAATCTTTCACGTCTCTCAGCTCAAAAGGAAGTTAGGTCAACAAGTCTCCATGGTTTCCCAACTACCACTAGTTGATTCTGCCTGAGTTTGCAAGCTTGAACCAAAAGCGATCTTAGCCCATCGCTAGGAGAAGATTGGACAGTATCCTGTCGTGGAGATCTTGGTTCGTTGACAAGAGTAAAGAAAAGAAGAGGCCAGGCGGGAGAAGTATTCAGAGTTAAAGGTTGCCTACCCTTACCTTATGGGCAAGGTGCTTTGAAGAGGGGAGGAATTGTCATGGTCCATCGCCAGTCGCTGCCACTCAACACACTTCATGGGTTACCCTAGCGCCACCACTCAACAACGGGAAAGAAGAAGTATGAAATAAGATTAGTCTTGTTCGGGAGTGAGATAGAGGATATGAGATGGGCCTTATGGGCTGGGCCAATAGTACATCTATTATCTGAGCACTTAGTAGGCTTGTTATTCGGTGGGGCTTAAGTGTCTAGATGTTATATTACATTTTGTTATCTCCTTATTTGCATTGATTTATTAGTTGACTAGGTTGTTAGGTTGTTATGTATATACTACAGGATTAGAAGAGTATAAGTGGAATGAGAAATCAGTCTATAAGAATCATCGAGAATCAATATACAAAGCTTCCTTTCAATTTTTTACTATCCTTCCTCTTCTCACTCTCTCATTTTTCCTGGAGGTGCTTACCTTTAAAGTAAACTAAATTTCAATTAATTACTCGTACGTGTGACATTATGCCATTAGAACCAACTTAATTATGTTAACACTAGATTCCCAGAATCCAAGGGGGTGGCCGCCACGTTACTCGACACTACCTTATAGTTATTATTAATAATTTATCACAATTATGAAAAATGGAGCTTCATAGGTTCTGATGATCTTATTAACCTTTTAGACTTGAACGCACCACCTACGTTGTGGTGGCTGCTATATATATTGTAAGAAAGCACAATGGAAATACCTCAAGCACAGCTTATTGAGTTGCTCTACAAGTTTGTCCAGTTTAGCAAAGCTCAAGCGTCTTCTCTTAGTAGCGAAGTGTAGTATGTAATATAGATTAGAGTAACACTCAACATGTCCACAACCTAAATACTATTTTAGGAGAGAACAAAGAGAGAGAGATTTCACTATTTAGAATGCTGACAAGAATCAAATGAGGGGAGCTATATATAGCCCACCCTGCACGGCTGGTCTTGAAGGCCAATCTTTACTTTGCCATTTAAGTGGCAGTAACGCATGGCCTTAAAGCTATGCGTTACACGTTACAAGCCATGTAACGCATGAAGCCATGTGTTACATTGCTTTGTAACGCACAGAAGGGGAGGGGTTTGCCCACGTGGGCGCCCCTCCATCCAACATATGTGTATATATATATATATATATATATATTCTAAACTGAAGTCTCACACCCCACACACATTCATCTAAGTAAAATGTGAATTGTAATTTTTACTCTCCTATTTAAACACACAGCTCCTTCTCCCCCTTTCCTCAACTTTATGTATTTTGTGATAAATGTCATTTTTATTTAGGTTTCTTTCTTACATCATTCAGCACCACAACTCTCCATCTTTCAAAGATTTGGAGTTTCTATGTCTACCTCCCCTGAGCCTACCGACAAGGAATAGGTGAGTATTGTAGAGAATAACGGTGCTGCTCGGAATGCAAAGGCCACAAATACAAGTGGAGATGCTAAAAATTCTAATCAATTAAGCTGAAGATTCAAGTTCTAATTAGAGCAAAGGCACTAATCAGACAAAAGAGTCAAGTCCTATTTTGGATACCCACTCTACTATAGTCGAGATTGTCCAAAGGACAAAGGGTATTAAATGAACTATGTTGTCTAATTTAGAGTCCAAGAATGAGAATGAACTGTCCATGGATGATTTGTTTAAACTAGATGCAGAGAGGAAGAATGCTAAAGGAGAAGGAGACGGTACACAGGAGGAGAAGAGAAGGAAAAGCAGTTCTATTTGCTTTGTAAAGATGGATTTTATTTTGTTTCGGTTTCCACAATTTTTTTACCACCTCAATGCTGCATAGAGGGTGTGTGGGATGTGTTAAATATTGAGACTTATGTGTAGCAAAACCCATATATTAGACCTCATCTTCTAGAATAATTCTATTTGAAAGTTTATACACATCATCTTATAAACTTTAAATTAGATGGTAAATAGATTAATTATACAACGGGAAATTGTCATCCCTCCCATCAAATATTAACCCTCTCATGATAGATGCAACTTAAAAATATCATTTTATGTTTGCCCAATAAAATAATATCTTTTATAAAATGATTATCAAATTTTAATAAGAAATAAATTAGAACGGGATATATATAAGGTTTTAGGCATAGATGAGTTTTGGGCGTGGGATAAGAGTTGTATTGGATTTTAATTTGGAATAAATTACAGTTTTCTTTAAGATTAATCATTTTTCTATTGTTTGGAATTAATAAACTAAAATACCCTGCAAGACATTGGGTATTAACATTTTAGAGATGATATTTACAGTCATGAGAAATTTTATTTGTAGTCTTGAGTGGGAGATTGTGTGCAGTTCTACTGATGAATGAGAGTAAAAGAGAAAAAACATAATTTAAAAAAAATATATTATTATAATTTTAAAATTTTTTTAAATATAACTGTATGGACTTACAAGAACAGTCCCTAAATAGGGACTATATATAGACTACCTCTTTGAAAAAATAGAATAGCAGAATAATTAATACACTAGAGGAACCATGTTATATATAATATATGTGTATATATATATATATATATATATATATTTTTAAGTGGTGTGCAGAAGTGTGAGGCTTATGTATATAATTTTTCATATATATATCTTGCTATTATACATTTTACATTGAGTTATAGTCCATTATAAATAAATAAAATATTAAAAATAATGCTAGATAGAATCATTAATTATACAATCTCTTATTTTAAAAAAAAGTAAAATCAATATAAAAAAATTAATTTTCTCGCGTGAGTTTCATATTTTTAATTTTCTCATGCTTGCGACTAAACCAAATGGTAAGCGACGTGATGCGGTCAACATTTCCGAGTCCCTCGTCTGGAATATAGTTGCTAACTTGTTTCTAATAAACAAACGAGCATGGACGGGTAGGTCTGAATGTCAGCTGAAGTTCGTGGGAGGGCGGCCGATACAACTCCCACGTACGTACGATGTCTCTGATCTCTTCCACTCTCCCAGATTCAAGATTCCATTCCAGACTCCTTGTAGAGATCCTTCACCAAGGCAATGGTATGTACGATCGATCGAATATCAGAGCTTTAGCTCCTGTGCATGTATTGATCAATATTTTAAAAAGTTTGAGAAAATTAACATTTTAGTTAATGACTTTGGTTCTTTTTGTTGTTGCAGTCTCTTACACCTTTGATGTTTAGGTCACTGCTGAGGCTGCTCACATCGCTGATTGGAGAGCCTGCGTCTTCAGTCTCGACCTTACTGTACTACAGCCGTCTTCTTCCTCAGAATATCGTTCTGGAGAGACTTGTTCGCCATGATTTGCTCGATGGCGAAAACTATCTCTTCCATTTTCTTATTAACTTCCTCAGATGCTTCTGGTAGATATATAATCAGATGTTGCTTGAATTCGTGCCTTGCTGAGATCTGATTCATCTGTTTTGATGGTCTCCATCTCCTCCATATATGGATTTAGCAAACTGAGATATTGGGGGGGTTCTCAATTTCCGACTTTTTTTTTCATAAACTGTTGCAGAATCATCGGATCCTGGTTTTTTCCTCTTTCTTTATTTGATGGAATTGTAACTTTGCTAATTTATTAGTATATTGATTTTAGACTTCAATTCATAATGAATAAAGTTTTGTTTTCAGACAATTCCATGTCTACATGATGAAACTTGGTTTGAATTGTGAGTACTGTTTTATTAGAATCTTTGTGTTATTATCAGATCAAGCCAAACGTTCTTATCATCTTGTACGGTGAGCAGCACTGTATACACAAACTTGCTTTAAATTAAACATCATTAAGCTGTAAAACATAAAGAAGAAGGAAAAGAACAGAGAATTTTTATATGTAGCAAAAGCTCGATATTGTTGATTTTCTTTGGTTGGATGAAAACACAAGATCGACACAGGAAAACAAAGCTGAGAACTAGACAACAACTGACATTAGACAATTAGCTGATGACTTTTCCCAGAAAGATTGTCTTTAAACAACCCTCCGAAAGGCATTGTAGCTTCAGAAGATTTCTTCCAAATTCCTCCAGCATCATGAATTAGAAATGTCCTTTTATGATCTTTTTTATTTATTTTTTTTCCCATCCACTTTAGATATCTTGTACTCAAAAGGCATCTGCCTTGCATCGATCGATCTCGTGATTTTTGAAGTCGCCAAGCTGGGAGCATTAATACATAATTGGCCAGTCATGAGGCGTACATGGATCCTACAATGTTTCTTATTGATGTCTATGAAAATATGTTGAGATTTAGGAATTCTCCAGAATCATAACGACACGTACAATTGGTTTAGGCGGGGATTAGCACATGCATCCATGTTTAAGAGCAGACATTCGGCTTTAATTCATGCTTTATATTATAAGAAAAATGAGTATTTATAACGAAAATGATTATTTATGATGAAAATAGACTCATTTTAATAAATAATAGTCATTTTTATATAAAATAACCGACTACAATTAAGCATTTTTATTCTTAAATTAATTAAAAGCGAGGCTTTGTTTAATTAGCATTTCCAGCTTATAGAAAAGAAGTAACAGATAAAGTGTTAAACTATTATTAGGTGAAGAAGACAGGAGACCATTGATTTGCGCATGTCTAGCTGAAACCTCCTTTTGGAGATATGATGACGGGGGTTTAGATATTAGTACTAATTAAATATTCTTTTATGAAAGTTAGGTGAAAATGATGATGATTAAAATTTTAAATATTATTAATTTTAAATATTTATTACAGTACTTCAAAGAAGAATGGTTAGAGTATATTATATATATATATATATATATAAAATAATAGTTACAATCGTAAGTGTGTAAATATCGTATAATTATTTTTTTTAAATATTTATTCTTATTATTAAAGTATCCAAGAATTTTACCAACAAGTAGGTCCTTATTATACGATGCTGCAGACCAAAATATTATATGAAATCCTGCATCTGACGTACTCATGATTTAATGTCAACAAGAACAACAAATCAAGGGTGAATATATAACATTAATTAAAACAAAAGGACATGGGCAGGAAGATTTTCCTTATGATAATATTTCTCATATTTTACAAGGGTACCACCCTAGAAGGAAGAATTATTTCTTAAAAATTCCATGAAATGGTCATTATTTTTTAGTGCTTGTGCCTCTTAACCTTAGCCAATTAATTAGGGAATTAATATGGTCAAATCATATAGTTTATAAAAATCATTGGATTATTTTATGAAAACAAAATTAATATTGTAGCTAGCTAATGGGTGCCCTCATGAGTGGGGTTAATCATGGGCACCGACTGATTCAATCTTATCATCAAGCTGAGTCATTAAAAAAAGGAAATACTATGATTAAACATTATTATTAGAGTCTTCGAAAGGTAAAATAATAATAATTATTATTTTATCATCTCATTTTGATCGTTTATATATTTAATTTTTTTTATTTATAATTAAAGAAGTGATTATTAGTGTATTGATATAATTTTTTTATTTTTTAAAAATATTTAAATATATTAAAAAGTGTAAAGAGAAAAAGAAAAAAAAAATAAAAAGTGAGTTTTGTACTGTGGGTACGCTTAACGGTCAAAACTAGATCGCATACTAACACTGCTTTAAAAAAAAAAAAAAAAACCCATGAATCCAAAAGTATGTTGCATGGATTGGATGAGTGTCAAGACCGATGTGCTTATTATTATTATATGAAAGTGCTTTTTTGATAAAAGATTCCATCATCAGTGAAATGCATGCATTTTTGTAGTCAATGTTATCTTGAAATGACTCTAAATTAATATTTTAGCCGTTTCCCTTTCGAGAATTAATTATATTTGTTAAGAGTGATTAGTGGGATAAACATCATAGGGTTGTCATTTTCTAGCTGACATAGAAATTAATCACATTATCTATCTTTAAAATTTTGTAGATCATGAAAAAGATGTTAATGAAAGATCACAGAGATTACATGCTGTAGATCATATAAGAGAGAATTTTCTTACGTGGAGCAATATTACACAACCTCTCAATCTCTACACACTATATCTTTTTAAGAATTTTTAATATTTTTTAAAATTTTATTTTGAGTTTATTCTTTTTAAACTAATTCAATTCTTCAATTCATTATTCATATATTAAATATTTGATAAAAGAAAAAAATAATAAAAATTAAAAAACATGTGATGTGTGGAGGTTGTATAGATTTTTTTTTCTTATGTGCCTTCCCGGTGGTTAGGGGTGTAACCGGTCAGGTCCGGTCCGGTTTTGGATAAAATTAGGACCGAACCGGTATGTACTGATTTTGTATTTTTAAAAACCGATTACGCACCGGTTACTCTCCTAAACCGGTACTTCCAGTTTTACCGGTTTCCTGTCCGGTCCGGTCCAATTTTCTGATTTTTTTAACATGTAATTTTACAATTTGTCATTAAAAATTTGTTTATAAAAAAAAAGATTTGATTTTAAAAAAACTGTTTTATACTTTTATTAATATATTNATATTAGCATTTTATGTAATAATTTATAAATTATAATAAAAAATTATTTCATATATGAATAATATGTTATATATAAAATTTCACATAAAAATTTATAATTATACATTATATATAAAATTTATATATATTAATATTTAATATATATAAAATATTTTGTATAAAATTTATATATAAAAATATTATTTTTTATTTTTTTTAATCAACCGGTCCGGTCCGGTCCAAATTTCCAGTTTGAATTTACATCTCTAGTTGAGACGTTGGANAAATCCCTGAACCAGCCGGTTTTTACATTTTAAAAACCAGTTCCGGACCGGTTCAAAACCGGTAAAACTGGTCCGGCTCGGTCCGGACCGATTTTCCGGTTTGAGTTTACACCCCTACCGGTGGTGTTCAAACTTATGCCTAACCTCGGCCGTAGATCCAAACCCTCGCTTTAGGATTGAAGATAGTGCCTAAAATTCCTACTTCTTTCGGGCTAGAAGATGGAAGTTAGTAAAATAGTTAGAGTTAATATGCTTTATTGGATTTTGAGAAATAAGAGAATAAAAATTAAATAAAAATATTATAAAGTTAAAAAATTATTTGTATAAGGAGAGTAATCTCCAGGGTCAGGCCAGGGGGAGTAGGCCTGACCCACAAGGCCCGAACAGTTCTAGGGCCCGAGGATAAGGACTGGGCTGGACCAGGTCAGCCCAAGGGCCCCGGGAGGGGAGGCAGTCGGGCGACACGCCCTGGCTAGAGGATGAAAGGCAAAATCGACACCACTGTAAGCCGACATTCAAGGGGTAGTCCCTATCCTTGGACCCCGACATTTGGACATGCCTAAGGGATGGA
The DNA here is from genome assembly GCA_003123805.1 of Juglans sigillata. Lineage (NCBI taxonomy): Eukaryota > Viridiplantae > Streptophyta > Magnoliopsida > Fagales > Juglandaceae > Juglans > Juglans sigillata. The sequence goes on from QEOY01002036.1 coordinate 198,085, forward strand.
TGCACCTGACCATAGCCGCGACGTATTTAATGGGACGAAAACAGGCACGCCATAACAAAGAGTCACGCCGCATTTAATGAATCTCGAGGTTGCGCTCACCACGACATGTCTCCTGGGTGTCAGTAGCAGCCACAATCGAGCCTGACAGGTTTGCTATGCAGCAAGGAGATGGCAAGGACACTCGACCCAAGTAAGGAGTGGCATACCCACCATTTCATTCTCGAGGACTGCTCCGACCAAATATATATACCTAGGGGTGGGCTCCAACTCCGACGGAGTCGGAGTTGTCATTTCCGACCTCCGACTCCGACCGGATTCGGAGCCAAAACTCCCCTCCGACTCCGACTCCGACTCCGAACGTAGTTGGAGTCCGATTCCGATCGGAGGTCGGAGCTCCGACCTCCGATCGGAGCTCCGAACGCTCCGACCTCCGATCGGATCTCCGACTGGAGTTCGGAGGGAGTTCCGAACGGAGGTCGGAGCTCCGACTCCGAACTCAATTTCAGAATTTTTTATTATTATTATTATTTAAATTTTGTTGTTCAATTTCGTTTCAGATAGTGGGCAACATATATATATTTTTTTAAAAGTTAACCATCTACAAATATTTGGTTTATTCAAGAGTTTTCAATAATTTAAATATTCGTTCTGATTTTGTTACTGAATTTTGATTATATCTTTAATTTGTTTTATGTCCGCCTGAAATTTAGCATTAAAAGTGCTCATGACTCATGAGTTGAAAATTACACAAATTTAAAATTTTATAGAAAAGAATGATGGTACGAATTTGTATAATTCGATTAATTTCAGTTGGATAATAAATTATAAACTTTTGAGAGATGATGGATAAGTACTAATAGAAATTATAGAATAAAGAGTACTTATCCCACGTATTTGCTCGGGATATAAGTACATAAATATAACTATATAAATAGTTTAAAAAGTAAATAACATGTATGATGCAGCCATAAGTTATAACAGTCTCA
>QEOY01002043.1:0-15715 GCA_003123805.1 Juglans sigillata
TCATAAATACAAAAAGAATAATCATGGTGATGATGGTGTAGGAGCTACCTGAGTACTCCCATTTTCACAATCAGTATGCATAATTTCAGTTACACTAGCTAGCATTTCTAGTTCAGTTCACTTCACGTTTAGTTTAGTTCAGTTCAAGTTTCAGCTCGTGTGTCAGTTCAAGTTCAGTTTCAATTCACATTCAAGTTCATGTCATGTTAAATCAAGTTTCAAGTTCAGTTCAAGTCATGTCAGTTCATACCATGTAATGTCAAGTCGTGTCATGCTTACTTATGATTATGCATTCATGTCTTTACTGTCATGCATGCATCCATAAACTGTATGTTAAGTTTTCTATTAACTTGCTGAGATTTGTACTCAAATCTCATTGTAATAGTCCTAACTACCAGTCCACCCGGAATGGTAGAACATGTGTCAAGATCAAAAGGCGCACCAAAGGTTGATCGATTGGAGAAGGCCGATTAGATGGCGATGGCACGACGCAGAGCTCATAGCCTCAAGGCTCCATTTCATCGATAGTATTATGGTGTCCTTGACCGAGTTGCGTGAGTTACTCAATGGGTTAGCCTAGTATTTATCTTTGTTTTTAATGTACTTAGGAGGCTCTGTCTCAAGTAAAAGTACTGTAACCTTTTGAATATCAGTTATCATGTGAATCTCATAAAGTATGTTTATGTTTTGGGATACAATACTTCTGGTACATAATATTGCACCACTAAAAAAATTATCTGCTGCGAATATTGTAGTTGTATGCTGATGCAATGCATCTTTATCTGTCTTGAACAGGGGCAGGTAACCTTGTGTTACATGTCCCGGCACTTCAAGTTCTGTCAAATCCTGATATGAACCCGCAGGAATGGAATCCCTTGAACCCACAATCAGTTTGAAAACTCACCCAAGAATGCCAAAATCAAGTTAATCGATGGAGAATCTAGACCCGATGAGAACTCCTTTCGAGAACCTAGATTATATTAAAATTTAGACCAATTGAAGAACTCGTCTCAAGAACCCAAATTACAAGGAGGAAAGCCATAATGGTTTTGTGATTTACCTTTGACAAGTTCAAAAGTTCAATCAAGAACAAGAGGAGTAAAACTCAACTTACAATGAATAAATTCATCAAATTTCATAAATTGATTAAAATGAGGTTACAAAGAGTATTTAAACCTAAACCTAATTAAAACCCTAACCAAAATAAAGCCCTTTTGTTCCAAAACTACACCTAGATGATTAGTGTCGCAGCTACAGTACCTCATTAAACCCTAGTTCCTAAAAAATAATTTTCCAAATAAGCCATTGGCCAAAGACAAGGTCTTTCCAAAAATCCTAGTTCATAAGAAATAAGACATATGTGGACCAAGCATTCCCTAGCCCACTTATTCTAAACTAATAAAATAAATCGTTTAAATGATTTTAATAAATTGAAAGCCTTCAATAACAATAGGCCCAAACAATAACTCTAAGTTATGTCTTCCACAGCATGTATCAATTGGATCAAAACTGGTTCTTCTTCTTTAAAGCCCATCTTGTGAGTTCGGCTCTTGCTAGTTTAATCCAAAGTGGATTGCACCAATTCTGGTTTTGCTTCCTTGATTTTCTTAGCTCTTGATCTTATAATTGGCTCATCTGGAACTTGCAAAGGATCTTTAAGACTAGGTCCACCTTGGTTCCCATCATTCCCCCCTCTACTCAAAATGACTCGATCTCGAATCTCCACCTGAAACAAAAAGAAAAAGGTTAGTAACATTGAAAATAGCAGAAACATGAAACTTACCTGGAAGATCCACTTTATATGCATTTTCATTAATTTTCTCTAGAATTTGAAAAGGTTCATCCAAGTTACTCCTGTCATCAACAAGCAAAGGCAGCAAAGCTAAAGGAATAAGTGGATTAAAACTATAAACAATGTCAAACAGAGAATAAGAAATAGTAGTATGTAAAGTTTTATTATATGCACACTCTAATAAGGGCAAATGATACTCCTACAAACGTCCATGTAACAATTCATTGAATGACAAATGATACTCCCACAAATGTTCATGAAACACACATAAAGCTTTTCTTACACCAAAATGATCACTCCATTTATATGCAAACTCAATGAGTGGCAAGCAATACTCCCTCAAACGTTCATGCAACACGTTAATGAATTACAAATGATACTCCCACAAACGTTCATGCAACACTTTGAAAGTCTTCCTTACACCAAAGATACCCAACAAACCACCATATCTATCACACACAAGCAACTTACGTATAAAACTAGTAGGCACACAAAATCTATTCTCTCTAAACAAGTATCAATCTAGTTTATAAAACTTACCAAACGATGTTTTCTCACATGTTCCATACACACTAGTAAAGTTATCATTATTAGCATGCAATTCCTTATCATATTCAAGTCTCAACAATTTTGCATCTAAAATGAAGACAAGGACATACTTTCTTACTAAAGGATCAACCACAAAATTCTCATACCTTGTGTGTATTTGAATACAGGAGGAAAGGTATCAATGAATTCCTCCCACTTGGCATGCTTTCTATTCAACTTACCTTGTCCTTCAAGTACTTCAAGGACTCATGTTCTTCAAAGAAAGGTTGGGTAGGGATTGTCACATCTGGCACAAAATCAATGTAATGTCTATCTCTCTAATAGGTGACAATTTGCGAAACACACCGCTATGAATCTTGACCTCATATCCATGCAACAAAGAAATAACAACACTAGGCAATGAATCTTTAAATTCGTTAGTATAAAAGGTTGCCTTAGCAAAAAAACTCACTTTTGTTTTTCTGTTTCTCTCTGCAATCTCTCTTTATTTTTCCTCTCGTGGGTCAACTATTTTTTCTTGACTCTCAGCCACCTCTCTATTTTCTTTTTGACTCTCCCTTTTTCTTGATGTTTCAGTCTTATTTTCTTTTTTTCTCTCTCTCTCTTTTTCCTTTTCACTCTCTTTTTTTCTTTCATTCTCCTCTTTTTTTGAACTCTCGGCCTCAAAATTGTTTTTCTACTCGTTCTCTCTTTTTCTTGTGGTTTCAGCCTCATCCTCATCTTTTTTCTCTCTTATTTTTGTCTCTCTCTCCTTTTTGGCCTCACTATGTCTTTTTTCATCATTCTCATCCTCCGTTTTCAATTTCAATTGGTCTCCATGGACTTGTGTTGGAGTTAAAGGAGCAAGTTTGATTGCTTTTTCATCCTTTTCAAAACTGTACATGTTTCTTAACCCATCATGGATCACCTTCCTATCAAACTTCCATGGCTTCCCCACAAAATATGGCCAACATGCATAGGCACAACATCACAAAGCACCATATCTAGCTATTTCCCAATTGAAAAAAAAACTAGTACTTACTTATTTACCTTAACCTCCCCACAATCACTCAACTGTTGCAACTTGTATGGTCTAGGGTGTTTCAAGGTAAGTAAATTCAATTTCTCCACTAAAGAGCAGTGCTAGCCAAATTTATACAACTCCTCAAATCAATGATCATACTACATACCTTGTTGTTGATGTGACAACTAGTATGAAAAATATTCTCGCTCTGCTGCTCTGTATCATCCATCTTAATTTGTGTATTGAGTGCACACCTGACAACAAGAGAATCACCATACTCTTCATTCTCATACCCATTTTTAACACTCGACTCACGTCGCCTTCTATCTCTCATGTCCTGTAGATTTCTAATTACCGCATCTTGATGATCCATCCTATTCCTCACTTTACCCAATACCAAGTTTAACCGCTCAAATTGTTGTTGCATGGCTTGCAATACAAAGGATGAGTTATCTACCATCCCCTTTGGTGATGAGTCACTACTATGAGATATCACAATTTGCTGCACAAAAAGAATGTTAGTGGAAAACTTCACACACTCCCTTACATGTTTACACTCTTACTTGTTTACACTCGAATAATGACACTTCACTCGTGTTTCACTCTTAATTGACTTTTCCGATAATAGTCTCACACTCTCTTGCATTTTACCTCAATAGTTTTCCCGCTCAAGTTTTTTAAGAACTAATTAAACTAAAATCAAGACAATACAACTTTGTATTATTCCAACCAGTAATATAGATTCAAGAAACAATGAAGGAATAAAATGACACGAGACTCAATGAATTTATACGAGGGAAAGAGTAATTATAAAACAAGATACCAACTAGAAAGATGTATTCAGCCCCTTTGATGATAAAGCTCAATCAATAAATGTATTTCCGTCTCTTTATTATAACTATGTAGCAACCTTTGAATATGGTAGCCTTTTTCTTATCTTCTTCTTCTTCTTCTTTTCAATTTTTTTTTTTTTCTTTTCGTTTCCTTTCTTTTCCTCTCTTTTCTCTTCTTCTCTCTAATTACAAACAGCAATACTCATTTGTGAAAATCAAGCAATTGAATTTAAGCACACAAGAATTGACAATGAAATAGAAGAGAATCAATGGAACGACACTCCAAGCAATTGATAAACTTAGAGATGCAAAAAATCCTAGAATTTTGAAACCCTAGGTGATGCAAATTTCAGCCAAACCAAAAACTCTAAGAATTTCGGCAGCCTACATTTTATTTATTTATTTATTTTTTTTTTTTGCAACCCTAGAACAATGAAGCCCTAAAATCAAAATTAAAGATGCAAGAATTAAAAGATAGAATCAGACCTGATTGGAAACCTAGCTCTGATACCAAATGATATAAACCTGTGGGAATGAAATCCCTTGAACCCACAATCAATTTGAAAACTCACCCAAGAAAACCAAAATCAAGTCAATGGATGGAGAATCTAGACCCGATGAGAATTCGTTTCAAGAACCTAGATTATATTAAAATCTAGACCCATTGAAGAACCCGTCTCAAGAACCCAGACTACAAGGAGGAACACCACAAAGATTGTGATTTACCTTTGATAAGTTCAAAAGTTCAATCAAGAATGAGAGGAGTAAAACTCAACTCACAATGTATAAATTCATCAAATTTCATAAACTGATTAAAATGAGACTACAAAAAGTATTTAAACTTAAATTTAATTAAAACCCTAGCCAAAATAAAACCCTTTTTTTTCCAAAACTACTCATGGATGAATAGTGATGTGGCTACAGTACCTCATTAAACCCTAGTTCCTAAAAAATAACTTTTCAAATAAGTCATTGGCTAAAATATATTTCCGAAAATCCTAATTCATAAGAAATAAGACATATGTGGGCCAAGCATCATCAAGCCCACTTATTCTAAACTAATAAAATAAATCGTTTAAATGATTTTAATAAATTGAAAGCCTTCAATAACAATAGGCCTAAACAATAACTCTAAATTACGTCTTCCACATCATATATCAAGTAGATCAAAACTGGTTCTTCTTCCTTAAAGCTCATCTTGTGAATTGGGCTCTTGCTAGTTTCATCCAAAGTGGATTGCACCAATTCTTGCTTTGCTTCCTTGATTTTCTTATCTCTTGATCATGTAATTGGCTCATCTAGAACTTACAAAGGGTCTTTATGACTAAACCCACATTGGTTCCCATCAAATCTCAAGTGGAATTTGGGGGCGTCACAGAGACTTTCCAATGAGATTTAATTACAAATTTCAGCAAGTTAACTACCAACTTAACTAACAATATACAATGCATGCATGACAGTAAAATAATATGAATGTACATGACATGACTTGGCAAATAGCATGACATGTGCTAACCTAACTTGAGAGTTGACATGGACTGAAATTGACATGAACTAAAGCTAACATGAATTGAACATGAACTTGGTTAATTAAGCATTGGGCTCTTATCGATTCCACATCACGTCACAAGCATCTGCACCAGTTGTGAGTACGTCATAATAACTGAATTGATAAACTGATAAACATGAGGTTGGCACTACTGGTGTTGGGTGCCTGACTTCGCTCCAGGAACCTATTACTTAGGTCTCATTCAAAGCCTATTGACGAAACTTTGTTAACGTAGGAAATTCCACCCCAGTTTATAGACTCCAGCATAGGGAGGTTCTATTAGGATAATGTCTCATCCTAGCACTTGGGGCTGTGATAAACATAAAATACTCCACTAACTCAAATTATATTTTTGTAACATACCCCATGCATGGGACATGACATGACATGAACATGTGATAGATGGCATGGAATAACATGGCATATAACATTTATAATAATCATGAGTGACAATAATATGATAATTATGGCTTACTATCGTACGTATAAAAATATGCCAGAAAGTAAGTTCGAGGCAATCTTACAATGATTTGGCAAGACATAAAAGTAGCGAAAAATTGCATGAACTAAAATGAGATATTTCTAAAGGTTAGAATATCCCACTAATTACTATAAAACATAAGATTCACTGACATATGGAAAATTTGTCATTTTACTCCTCTACTTTTGGGAAATGACCATTTTGTCCCTATATTAAGGATTTTGCATAGAAACTCCAAATTCTTCCAAAATTTCTTATGTAAATTTTGTCTTAAAATAAAACATCTAATCAAAAAAATTTAAATCAAAGCACAACTACACAAACTATGCATTGGCTGATTCTCATTAAGGCAAGAAAATCTTGATTTTTATTGCAATTTTTTCAAACCTCATACCATATACTTAAACCGATTCATGCAACACTAAAAATCATATCATAGGTTCTAAGATCATGCTAGGCCATCAAAATAATCATTTCCTAAAAATCTAAACTCCTCATAACCATTAAAATGCCCAAAACACTAAGTTTTGGTCAAATAGAACAAACCCTTAATGTTCTTAGCCTAACACTTTTCAAAACAACTCCAAGGACTCCAAAAGTCTATAAACACATTCTTAACATATTTATAAATCAAACCTAAGTGATAACATGCTAGATCAAACAACCAAAATCACAAAATTCATCACCAAACAATCAACATGCTCATTAAATTCAAAACCAAGTAACAAATGTTTTTGACTTAGAACAAAAGCACTAAATCGAGACTTCCATGACTAGACTTTAAAAAAATAAAACCATATAATTTATATACAAGTACTAAGCTTGATCTAATTATTGAATCTTGAATCACATATACAAAAATTGCACAAAAACACCAAGTAAACTTGTGAGTTTCAAATTTGTGCCTTAATCGAGTCCTTCCATGCATGACATACTTCCAACAAAGATTTAAACTATCTTAAAAATCAACCTCGTAACACAAATAAAAGTCTTAAGAACATCATATATGAGTTTCATAGCCATTGGACTAGGTTTTTAGATCCAACAATCATCATAACCTCAAAACATAAAATATTTCGTGTGTTCCGGTTTCAACCTCAATGAAAATATGATAACTCTTTAATACAAATGCTAACTATGAAGCCCTAGATTTTCACTTCGGATCGAACGGACTTTAAAGTGTCGGAATATGTAATACAAGATTATCTACCCTCATTCATTACAATTAACGATGCAATGTACCTAGCATGCATCTAACAATATGTAGTATTTGCAGTGCTTTTTTTCTATAAGCAATACAATGCACCATATGTGTTATATCCCAAACATAAAATCATATTCAATAAACTAAAGATAATAGACATTCAAGTTACAGCTTGAGTCCAAAATATCTGTAACCATAATAGTACTGGAGGCAGAGCTCCTTAAGTACATGCAGATACTAAGATAAGTACTAGGCTAATCCATCGAGTAGCTCACGCAACTCGGTCAAGGAGACCATAATACTATCAATAAAATAGAGCATCAAAGCAATGAGTTTCACGTCGTGTCGTTGTTGTCTAATCAACCGTCTCCAGTCGGTTATTATCCGCTAGTTACCGCATCATCCAACGGCCCACTTGACAGTGGTGACTACGTTATAATCCTTAACTTATGCGACAATTCGCATATTTCACCTTCACTGCATATACAATATGATATGTAGTTCACATATTTTGCCTTCAACGTATTTTCAATGTGTTACACCCACTAGCTTTAGGTGCTATCCCGCTTCGGCATCCTTTCCACAAGGAACCATTCGAGGTCCGCCGACAGTTCTTTGTCAACTCAAGGGCTACCATTCCATTTTTAAACACTTCAGAGTGAATAGAAGAGTTTCACTAGAACATTCCCCCGTTCTAGCATTTGAGGCCGTGATAAAACATGTATAGACTCTTTTCTTTGAAAACAATTTGCAACCCAAATGCATGTGACATGAGACTTGTAACACTTTTCTTTTCATGGATCATATGAACAAGTAAATTTCATGAGTCATGTAATCATGTAGTCAAACATTGAACATCTCAGGTTACGGCTTGAAAATATTAGAACATTCAAATACTCAGTTTACCACATAGGCAAAGCACTCAACACATACCAAAATGGAAGGACAATGTTTAAACCCGAGCACATACATATAGACATGGCCGAATTATTTAGACTTATGAAAACATGTTATAAACAACAACTTGAACCACTACCTCCAAGCATATCCGAAAATATCATAAACAGGTAACCATGGCAAGATCATCATGTGAATCCAATTACAATCAAAAGATTATCATCAATCAACGAATATATATGATAGCAAAAAGAAATTCAACATTCACACCTCATATACAAATATTATCCAAAGTAGGTTAAGAGTTTACTTACAAAAAATCCGATGAGTTAACAAATAGCAAGCTGAAAATATATTAAACAATCATCAAATGAGGACACGCGAAAAAACCTAATTCGAGTAGATGCATGTGTGAGTGTGTCGTGTCTAGGGTTTACTCCCTCATGGCTCATGAACTCCTTTTCACGGCTAGATATGTTCCTCATGCATTTGGACTTCACTCATGTGGCCGAACTCTATAGAGAAAAAAATCCTAGTTCAAACTCAAGAGGGAGGTCATGGCCTTCTCCCCTTTCAAAAACTCATGCTCATGCGTATAGTGCTATGCGTGGATCGGTTCTTCCCTTGAGATGAAACCCTATCCCTATCCCTAATTTCCATGTGCAAAAGAAAGCATGGATCACCTTCTTCACTCAAAATGGTCATGTGTGTGTGTGGATGAGGGTGGGCATATGGCTCTTACCGTGCATGTTCCTTCCTCTTAGATGGAGTCAGCACTCCCTTCCGTACTCGTAAGATTGGTTGGATGAAGGTGGAAGGTGCGTGTATGGTGTTTGTTTGGAGAGATATGGTGAGAAAAGGTGAGAGAATGGTGTAGCCGTGTGGGAGGAGAAGTGATACAAGAGTGGAAATCCAAAATTTGTCCAAAAAGACCCTTCACCTGTCGGCCCCTCCCATTTTATAGACATCCCTTCCTTCCTTGAAAAAGCAATAGACTCATGCATGGGTGCCATGTAGCACCATGGCCGAAAATCCCTTCATCTTCCTCATCATTGAGTTGTGTTGGGAAAACCAAAAGCCTCATAGATAAGGGGCATGAACCTCTCCATCCGAAACCCTAGCTTCCAAAAGTACCATTCCTCATGTGTCTAGGTTCAATGTATCCGATGGTAAAAATGTCAAAACACAAACCCTCAATCATCCTTGTGTGGATGAACGTGTGCATGCATGCCACTTGGCAAGTGGGTTGTGTGTTTGTGGGGGGGGGGGGGGGGGGNGGGGGGGGGGGGGGGGGGGGGTTGGCCGAAACTCCTCATTTCCCCCACAAACCTCTTCCTCTTCCCTAGACTTGAGTGGCATGTACATGTGTGTTCCCTAGGCAACCTTTCCTCTTCTTTAGGCTTGGGTGGCGTGTGGGTGTTGGTTCCATAGGCAAAAGACATGTGGCGTGTGGGTGTTGGGTGTGTGTGTGGGTGGGCGAATCTAGGAACTTGGTTTTGCCTTTTGCCTATTCCCAAGGTGCCTCTTCCACTTCTCATCATTAGATCCTTCTAGAATCCCACATCCCGAATGCATGTGTGACACATGGCAAATTACATCTCCCTTGGCCTCTGATTTTGCACATTTCCTAGGCACTCCAAATCATTGCACCTTCTAGGAACTCACGCAAGTGCATGTGTGTGGTGTGTGGCCCTTAGGGTTCCGAAACCCTCTTCTCTCTCTCCCCTCTTCCATTTTCATGACCAGGTTCAATGTACCCAGGGAGTTGGCTTGCATGCTAGCCACGTGGCATCACTTGTGCTAACCAAAATGCTCCTTCCCTAGGTTCCAAATGATGGTAATTTCTAGGGAAGACTAAAAGTTCATTCCCTCTTCCATGTGGATGCCCCCCATGCTAAAACCCTAGTTAAGGTTTTTCCTATGCCCCAGCCTTTAGTGGCCGATTCACACTAACCCATGATGGGCCTCCTAGTGGGCTTGGGCGCCCCCTTCTCTAAGATAACAAGGCCCCTTTATGCTTTCCATAGTCTCTGCATGCCAAAATCTGGATAGATAACTGAGTGGGTTAAAGTAAACATAATGAAAGTAATAGCCGAGGACATGGTTAAGTCCGAGTAATCACAAGTAGTTGGAACTACCAAGTGAGATTTAATTACCAATCTCAGCAAGTTAACAAACAACTTAAACTGACAGTTTAAAAATGCATGCATGATAGTAAAAGCATGAATGCAAAACGTAAACATGAGTAACTTGACATGACATGAAAAATAGCATGACTTGACTTGAAATGACATAAAATGAATTGAATTGACATGAACTTGAAACTGAAGGTAACATAGCATGGCTTGAACTTCATTATGAAATAACGTGAACTGAGACTGAACATGAACTTGAACTGAACGTGATTGAAACTGAACACGACTGAAATGAACGTAACTAAAACTAAACATGAACTTGGGATCTTGTTCAATAATAACATAATTAATAAACGTGAATTGTGGATGCTACACAGGTCCCCTTGAGCAGTGTGCCCCTACCAATACCACATCGCATCACATATATCTGCACTAGTTGTGAGTGCATTAACATACATATCAGTTCACAGGTATCTGCACTTGCTATGAAAAATATAGTGGATGTATCTCGTGACAAGTATATGTACCCTCACGAGTCCGTATAACATGAAATTGAAATATGCGTGGCACCAACGACATTGGTTCCTGGCTTCACTCTTGTGACCAGTTAATTAGGGTCTATTCGAAGCCTATTAACGGTACTTTTCCAACCCAAGAAATTTCGTACCAGTTTAAGCACTCCAACGTAAACAATGGTATTCCATTAGGATATTATCTCATCCTAGTTCTTAGGGTCATGACAAACGTAAATGACTTGACTTGTGTGAAAAATAATGTTTCGAGACACATTCTGTACTCAAAACATGACGTGACGTGAAATGGATTTATTGATAACATGACAAATGTGACATGTACGTGAGATGAATGACATGGTATAACATGAAACATATAAACATTTTATAACATGACGTAACGTGTAACAGATAACTTTTGTGACATGACATAACATGTAATAGATAACTTTTTGTTATATGGCATAATATGTAACAGATAAATATTTCATGACATGACATAGTACGACATATATAAAAACTTAAGAACATGAATAACTATTCTTTTACGAATAGACAAACAATATCCTGATAGTAAGTTAGTGGCTAACTTAATCATACATAACCATTTACATGGAGTAAATCATAGCATGTCATAATATGGCGTTTATAATAAGCATAATAAACGTGGATGGTGATTTTTTAGCACCATACAAACACAATTATCCTAACAGTAAGTTAAAGGTTGCTTACAGTGAATGTAGCATGACGAATAAAATGCGAATAAACAGAAACTATAAGGAGACATTTATAAACTTTATAAACTCCTTACTAACAAACTTAGAAACATAAAAATATTGTTAGTAACGTTGTGAAATCCCAGAAAGAGTTTATGAATCGAGCGACCGTTTAGGTTTTAGTTTGTCAACATAGTCGGTTTTCTACATGCTATAGTGATATAGGTGTCATTTTATTTATTTGAGACACTCAAGAGTAGATTTTGAGAAACAAATTGTGCCATTAGTCTTAGATGATTATTTAGGATTATGGTGCAATGTTACATTTCCCCTTTTTCGAGTGAATATGGCCTGAGAGTGCTTTTTTATTTAATCAAGGTACTTATGAGTCAAATTTTGTGAAACAAATTGCACCATTAGACTCGTATGATTATATAGAATTTTATGGTTCAATAATAATTTTGTAATTTTTTGGGTGAATAGTAACACTTGGGATAGCGGCACTCGGTTCAAACGATTGTCAAATCATTATGTGAAATGTCCAAATCAACTTAGAATCACTAAGATTGCTTCTTTGATGGACAATTGGTACATACCTAACCACTCATTGGAATAGTACTAGGATACTTGTCACTTAGTGAGTTTAAGTGTGATGGAATGGAGGCAATTCAAGCCATGTGATTGTGCCACCTATGCAAACAATATTCCAACTACCCAAAACACTTTTTAATCAACCAAAAGAGTGTTTAAACCCTAGTAAAACTCGAAACCATTGGATTTGAATTGAAAGCCTAAAATCGTCATGATGGTCGAACAAGATTTCAAGCCTATGTGGCCCTGTTTTGTTTGTGTTTAATCACTTGGATTAATCATTTCCACGTGTTATTAATCACTCAATCCTTCACTCATATACCCTTAACCACTCTATTAAATCTTTTTAATCATATTGGGTCAAGAAAATTTTGATTTAGACTTGATCCCAACCGAAACCCCAAAGGAAGCCCAATGAAACCCCAAATTTCAGCCCATCAGTAATGTCCAACTTTGGCCCACCAAAAACCACCAAGGGAGGCTTCTTGAGGAAGTTTCTTCCCCCTCTTAAGGCCAAGACAAGGGCTGACACACTACTCAATTTCTACCCCAATAGTCACTTGATGGATGACAAAAAGCCTACTCACCTTAAGCCATCCACTCAACCAACTTTGGCAACAAGGGGATAGTAGCTGAGAAGGCAACATTTTCTCCAACTTTTGGCTTCCAACCTCCAATCCAAGAGTCATTCAACCACCCCATGTCAGCCACCTATCATGCATATCAAGCCCCTTGCACTCCACACTTCACATTTTGCATTTCCATTCCATTTTCTAGAGAGAACCCAAGAGAGAGCTTCAAGCATATTTCTGGCTACTCATGCTCTAGTTTTTCCAGCCCTATTTAAGTCAAATCTCATGACATATCATTCGTTTATTTTTTTTTTTATCTTTGAGTCTAGTTTGCTTTAGTATATTTTGAGTAATTTTTCATAGAGTCTTGATTGGTGACAATTTGGTTTGAGCATGCAAAAGTCATATTGGGCGATAGTCTGGATGTTTATGTGAAACTTTGTTATTTTGATAAAAGTTTTGATGAAATATTGCCTAGATATTGCAATGGTGAAGTTTTAACATGTTAATATGAAACTTAGGTTTGGATTTATTGCATGCTTTTTCTTTTTCTTTTTTTGAAATAGTTTTGCATGATTTTGGAAAGTTAGAAGCTGGAAGGGTCAAAATAGTTTTTGTTTCATTGAAGTTGAAATGTTTGGTTGTGGAAACTTGATCTAATGGTTATGATTTTCACATATTTTGGAGAATATTTGTTTTGATCTTGAAGGAATAATTTTTATACATACAAAGGTTTGTTTATGACCTAATCTAGAGGCTCTCAGGTATGTGTTTATGTGTTATTGAAACGTTTCCATGTGAATCTAGATTTAATGCTTAGATCAAGTTTAAAACTTGAATATGAGGTATATCATATTATTTCTTGAATTTATTTCTTGAAAATCAAGGATCTAGTATTTTTATTCTAATCCAAAAGAATATGGTACACAGTTTTGAAGTTAGTGTGCAAGCCAATTGTTTGGTGAGGATTTTGTGATTTTGGTTGTTTGTTCAAGCATGTTATCACTTAGATTTAATTTATAAACATGTTAAGAGTGTGTTTATGGACTTTTAGAGTCCTTGTAGTTGATTAGAAAAGCATTAGACCAAGAACATCAAGAGTTGGTCCTTTTAGATCTAAAACTTGGTGTTTTGACACTTTTATTGCTATGATGAGATTATGATTTTCTATGAAATGTGTTTATTGGTGTCTTAGCATGATTTGGGAACCTAAGATATGATTTTTAAATGTTGCAAAAGTTTGTTTAAGCATGAAAGTTCGAAGTTTGGATGAATTGCAACAAAAATCAAGTTTTTGCCTATGTATATGAATCGGCCAAGTTGTAAGTTCATGTAATTGTGATGCGTTTTAAATTTTCTTGATTAGATAATTGGATTTAAAACAAAATTTACATGAGGAATATAAATTTTGGTAAAATTTGGGATAAATTGGTAATTCAGCCATAAGTCAGTAACTTTTCATATTTTATAAGTATTTAGTGGGAGTTTCTAACATTTAGAAATATCTCGTTTTAGTTCACGCTACTTCACACTACAATTACATTACGCTCATTCACTGTAAGTTAGCCTCTAACTTACTCTCAGTGTATTTATAGATGTACGGTAGTAAGCTAATTATTGTCATATTCGTGTCACTTATGATTGTTATAAATGTTCTAATATTCCATACCATGGCAATTATTCTGTTACATGCCATGTTGTGTCATGTCATCTGTCACACATTCATTGTTAAATCACATGCCGTGTCTCATGTGCAGAGTATGTCACAAAAATTTTTTCAAGTAAGTGGAGTCTTTATTTATATCATGACCCCAACTGCGGGGTGTTATCCTAATAGAATTCCATTGTCCACACTAGAGTGTTTAAAATGGTGTGGAATTTCCTAAATTGATAAAGTACTGTCAATAGGTTTCGAATGAAACCTAAGTAAGTAGTTACCAGAGCGAAGTCAAGCACCTAATGTCGGTGGTGCCAGCCTCATGTTTATTAGTTTTTAAACAATTCAATTATTATGACGTACTCATAGCTGGAACAGATGCTTATACTGTGACGTGGTACCAACAAGATCACACGACTCAAGGGGATCTATGTAGCATCCACATGTTCATGTTTAATCAACCATGTATATGTTAAACAAGATTTCAAGTTCATGTCAAGTTCAATTCATATCAAGTCTCAGTTCATTTCAGTTTCAGTTCATGTCAAGTTTCAGCTCATGTCAAGTCATGTCATGCTATTTGCCAAGTCATGTCATGCATATTCATATTCATGTCACAATGCATTCATGTCATTTTATTGACATGCATGCATCTTTATACTGTTGGTAACTTGGTAGTTTACTTGCTGAGATTTTGTAAACAAATCTTACTTGGTAGTCTCAACTACCATTCCTCTCAAAATGGTAGACGATGTGTCACGATATAGAGAACTCGCACCAGAGGACTAGACAAGATTGACTAGTCCACAATGAGACGACAAATAACTAATAACTACGATTTTCCAGTTTCTGGATGCGATTTTTGAGATTATAGCAAAGTTGTGATGAGCAGCACAACACTTTAGTATAGTAGTTCTATTTTCAGACTATATTTAAGGAGTGTTGTCTCCAGTACTTATGTAGTTACAAACCTTTTAGATAAGTACTATAACTTTTGGATATATGTTATTATGTGAAGTTATGAAATATGTTCATATTTTGTTGGATATATTACATCTAGTACATAATATTGCTCAATTTTTAACTGATGTGTATGGTGTGCTCTAAACACTGACTTGATAATAGAATAATTCTTTTTTTTTTTTTTTTTTTTTTTTTTTTTTTTTTTTTTTTTTTTTTTTTTTTTTTTTTTTTTTTTTTTTTTTTTTTTTTTTTTTTTTTTTT
>QEOY01002043.1:16796-29226 GCA_003123805.1 Juglans sigillata
TCAGGTATGTGTTTATGTGTTATTGAAACGTTTCCATGTGAATCTAGATTTAATGCTTAGATCAAGTTTAAAACTTGAATATGAGGTATATCATATTATTTCTTGAATTTATTTCTTGAAAATCAAGGATCTAGTATTTTTATTCTAATCCAAAAGAATATGGTACGCGGTTTTGAAGTTAGTGTGCAAGCCGATTGTTTGGTGAGGATTTTGTGATTTTGGTTGTTTGTTCAAGCATGTTATCACTTAGGTTTGATTTATAAACATGTTAAGAGTGTGTTTATGGACTTTTAGAGTCCTAGTAGTGGATTAGAAAAGCATTAGACCAAAAACATCAAGAGTTGGTCCTTTTAGATCTAAAACTTTTTTTGACACTTTTATTGCTATGATGAGATTATGATTTTCTATGAAATGTCTTTATTGGTGTCTTAGCATGATTTTGGAACCTAAGATATGATTTTTAAATGTTGCAAAAGTTTGTTTAAGCATGAAAGTTCGAAGTTTGGATGAATTGCAACAAAAATCAAGTTTTTGCCTATGTATATGAATCGGCCAAGGTGTAAGTTCATGTAATTGTGATGCATTTTAAATTTTCTTGATTAGATAATTGGATTTAGAACAAAATTTACATGAGGAATATAAATTTTGGTAAGATTTTGGGTAAATTGGTAATTTAGCCACAAGTCAATAACTTTTCATATTTTATAAGTATTTAGTGGGAGTTTCTAACATTTAGAAATATCTCGTTTCAGTTCACGCTATTTCACACTAAAATTACATTATGCTCATTCACTGTAAGTTAGCCTCTAACTTACTCCCAGTGTATTTATGTATGTACGGTAGTAAGCTAATTATTGTCATATTCTTGTCACTTATCATTATTATAAATGTTCTAATATTTCATATCAAGGCAATTATTCTGTTACATGCCATGTTGTGTCATGTCCTCTGTCACACATTCATTGTTAAATCACATGCTGTCTCATGTGCAGAGTATGTCACAAAAAATATTTTCAAGTAAGTGGAGTCTTTATTTATATCATGACCCCAAGTGCTAGGATGAGGTGTTATCCTAGTGGAATTCCATTGTCCACACTAGAGTGTTTAAAATGGTGTGAAATTTTCTAAATTGACAAAGTATTGTCAACAGGTTTCGAATGAGACCTAAGTAAGTAGTTACCAGAGCGAAGTCAACCACCTAATGTCGGTGGTGCCAGCCTCATGTTTATTAGTTTTTAAACAATTCAATTATTATGACGTACTCACAACTGGCGCAGATGCTTATACTATGACGTGGTACCAACAAGATCACACGACTCAAGGGGATCTATGTAGCATCCACATGTTCATGTTTAATCAACCATGTATATGTTAAACAAGATTTCAAGTTCATGTCAAGTTCAATTCATATCAAGTCTCAGTTCATTTCAGTTTCAGTTCATGTCAAGTTTCAGCTCATGTCAAGTCATGTCATGCTATTTTCCAAGTCATGTCATGCATATTCATATTCATGTCACAATGCATTCATGTCATTTTATTGACATGCATGTATCTTTATACTATTGGTATCTTGATAGTTTACTTGTTGAGATTTTGTAAACAAATCTTACTTGGTAGTCTCAACTACCATTCCTCTCAAAATGGTAGACGATGTATCACGATATAGAGAACTCACATCAGAGAACTAAACGAGATTGACTAGTCCACAATGAGACGACAAATAACTAATAACTACGATTTTCCAGTTTCTGGATGCGATTTTTGAGATTATAGCAAAGTTGTGATGAGCAGCACAACACTTTAGTATAGTAGTTCTATTTTCAGACTATATTTAAGGAGTGTTGTCTCCAGTACTTATGTAGTTACAAACCTTTTAGATAAGTACTATAACTTTTGGATATATGTTATTATGTGAAGTTATGAAATATGTTCATATTTTGTTGGATATATTACATCTAGTACATAATATTGCTCAATTTTTAACTGATGTGTATGGTGTGCTCTAAACACTGACTTGATAATAGAATAATTCTTTTTTTTTTTTTTTTTTTTTTTTTTTTTTTTTTTTTTTTTTTTTTTTTTTTTTTTTTTTTTTTTTTTTTTTTTTTTTTTTTTTTTTTTTTNTTTTTTCTTTCCGTTCCAATAAGATATTAAAAAAAAAATTCTGTTTAAATTTTAAAATAATTGAACATGGGGAATCAAACACGTGTCTTGCACGTGGCCTCCTAAGTTCCTAACTAGTTCTTATTATAAGACTTAATTCAATAGAGTTGTAAATATGTTAGGTAAAGTTTAGGTTGAACTTGGAATAAAAATTGTAAAAATGGCAAGTTTGCTGGACTTCTTGAGATCCACCTTATTGAAAGTAAAACAGTCATGCATTCATAGAAAAATAATTACGCACGTTGTAAATGGTGAAAATCCAAAAGGAAATAAGCCGGTTCCAATGGAAACGTGGAAGAATAGGCACATAATATAAATCATCATGAATACCTATGGCATGCCTGTTTTAAAGGAATCGGGGGGTCAGAGAAAGAACCACCGACTATTTGATCAAAAACCCATTTGTTAGCAGCCTGAGTGTAGTGGACGCCATCCCAGTTTATCCAAGCTGCTGGATCTTTGCAGGGCTTCCCCACCAAAACCTCTTTTCCATGCACCTTTATCTTTCCCCCACATCCCAAATGCATGTTGTAGTTATACTTCCCACCATGGCCACAACATGCTCTCAATGACTCCTCAAACCCTGCAAATGCACGTCATCTTTATATATGCTGCTATAAACAGAGAAATTTATAGAAATACTAAAAGCATTTACTTAAGTTTGACGTGATTGCCAGTTGAAGTGGTGTCATATTTGAATTCTCATGCTGTGACTAACACAAGAGTTCCATTCATTTTACTTCAAACGATATTACCGGGTGCAAAGCCTAAGGGACCAGATAAGAGGTAGCACCCTTACCAATTGGGACACTGATTCCGGCAGTCTAGAAAAGCTGGACCATAATTTATTTAAATTTAAAAAATTAGCAGAAATGTATTTTTGCAGTTTGCATCTCAAACTATCAGCAGTTTTGCACTTTACATCTAAGTATCAAACCGATGCGTTACAGTCTCATGCTCCTAAAAACTGACAAATAATACCATCGACTAATTTTGACACATAAGAGGAATGAAAAATGGGTATCACGACATAGTCAAGACAGTTTTTGCGATTTACCGTGTTAAGGAGAATACTTTTAATAGTTTGACATTTGCAAAGTATAGTTACCAATCATCAGCACGATGGCCAAAGAACTCGAGTGCTGATAAATGATGGATGGAGGTCTTACGTACCATGTTTCTTTGCTTGACTAATGAGAGAGTACTTCACTGAGTAAACATCGACATAGGTGATTGCAGCCAGAGGAAGATCCTTCCGAAGTTGGACCACAACCTGTTTTAACTTCCGATTAAAATATTGAGCCACATCGTTGAATGGAGTGGCACATCCAGCCTTGTCCACTTGTGCAGCTGTGATCTTGAGACGATCCAAGATATAAGGCAAACAACCAACGGGACCAGTATTATGTATCCAAAACGACCTGCCTCCTTGACCATAGATATCCTGGAAATGCAAGCACTCAACAGTTCTTTACTTAGAATGGAGAACTAACATAAATATGAGCAAAATTTTGTTACTTGGTTTCTTAAATTACATGGTTTCAATATTAGAACATGGTGTTGTTGTTAAGTACTGGACTTCCCTCATTTTTATCTCATCACGTTGGTATGGTGCTCCATAATCCTTGGATCAACTCTTTTTTTATTCAAGAAAAAATTAATTGGTTAATAGGCAATGCTACGTCAACATAGTGGAATATGAACACAACATGTAGCATAACTTATTCTAACATATGCACCTTAACAATGTCTGTGAACTGAGCCAAGACATCAGGAACATATGCTCTAACTTGATCGGTTGACATATTGAGGAAGTAACCTGCCGTCAAGTCATTCTGACCAATATCGAATGTGTATAAAGCACGAGAAAAATGTTCCTGCTTGGGCAATAGTTCCTGGAAAACCCATTCTACAAAAAGCACGAAAATACACTTTAAAAAAGCAATTTAGTACAAAAATGGAAAGTCAATGTGGTAAAGGAAAATGTTACCTCTACTGCGAAAGACTTGTGTTCTACGATGGAAGTCGTTGAATTGATACCACTGAACATTCAAAGAGAAAGGACTAAAACCACTTTGATGAAGGGTTGTGTTTTGGGGCCTAACGGTGGAGCCAGCAGTGGCAAAGTTGGCCCCATGCGTGAAGTTCGATCCCACAGCATCAAGGTAAGCATTCAAATATGGCAATCCCAAGCTCTCAGCTGCGAATACCAAACTTCTTATCAGCCTTAATTTTTTAGATAAATAATGATTTCACATGTTATCAAAGCAGAGGTGCTAAATTCGAATCATGATTCTACACTTCACCAATTTCACTTGTTAAACCCACTTATTAAGAGGAACTCTGACTCACACGTGAGGAAAAATGTTAAGACAAATATAAATAATTATATCTACCTTTCTATCAGTTTAAATTTTTGGAATAAATAGTAATTTCACATTAATCAACTCTCACGCGGGACATTGTTTATCCCTTTTTCCGACCCAATTTAAACAAAGCTCAAACGAAAATATGTAAATTTCTTTTTTTTTTTTTCAAATTAAAAAATAAAACTGAGTTTTTCTTCTTAAAATAGACTGAAGCTTCAATATCTTTACCAAATAGTTCCAACTAATGTACAAACAAACTGTTTTCGTTTTCACGTAGCTTTGGTTGGAGCTATACTCATGCTCTGTTTTATCCGTGAGAGCCCTCTAACACAACTAAAAGACAAACTATAATAATACAAAAATACTGTATTTCCACTAACTACCCTCAAATGGACCAAAAAGAATGGCACGTGATTTTATACCAATATTTTGAATACCGTACCGGACGTCGTACCAGTCAAGGCATTGGAACGAAATATTTCGATAACGGTACCGTGTCGGGATAGCGTTTCGGGATAACGTTTAGGGATAGTCGATATATAAATAAATTATATATATAAATATATATAAAAATTATATTTCAAAATAATAGTCTATATATAAATAAATTATATATAAATACATATATATATATAAATTATAAATAGTCTAGTCTAAATTAGAGGTTAAAAAATAAGCTTATAGTTTGAAAAAACGAAAAAAAAAAAAAAAACATACAGGCCGAAATTTAGTCCGAAATGGCCGGTACTAGCCGGTACGGCCGGTATTTTAACCAGTACGAAACAGATATAATACCTGTACCGGCCAGACGGCCGAAACGAAAAATTTCAACCTTAGATGACGGTACGATACGAAATTTAAAACACTGTTTTATACCCGTGGAAAAACCCTCTCTTAACAAAAAAAGCAATGCTACACAATCCCAACCTCTGCACACCATTTTTTTTTCAATTTTAATATTTTTAAATTTTTTTTATTTTTATTTTTTTTTAAGTTTATTCTTTTTAACAAAAGATGGCACGTGATAGACACATCTTTCAAAAAAAAAGACAAGAAATAAGTACGTGGAAATAAATGCTCAAAGTAATTGCATGATTTAATCGTAGCTTTTTTATTTTCTTATGTTGCCTAATCGTGAGTTCACTGTAATACCCCGTATTTTAATGTATTTTTTAATTGAAAGATTATTTGTTATTAATTTAAAAATTGATTTTCTTGTTTTAATTTTTTAGATTTTAGTGGATTTATTTTTATGATTTTTATTAATTTGTGAAAATTAAATTTGACATGTTTCCTTAATATTAATAATTGTTATGCATTTAAATTTCTCTTAATTTAAATTAGTTTGTGGGTTTTAAAATTATTGTATTGTTGGATTTAATTATTTTATTTTACTTAGTCACTGTGTTTAAATTTATTTTATTTAAAACTGTTGTGTTGAAATAATTTTTTCGTTGGAATTTTGTGACTCAAGTTGTGAGTTTTAGACCTCATTTATTTCCCTTCATTTTTCTTTTCCACTTTCTTTTTCTCTTTTCTCTTTTTCTTCTTTCTTTTTTTTTCTTTCCCTTTTCCGGAACTGCTCCCTCCCGCGCGCGACTTCTCTTCCTCTCTCCCCGTGCATTGTGTCTCCTCCCCAGCCCGCCGCCATGCGCCTTCGTCCGGCGACACCGCCCAGCCCACGGCCTTCCCCACCCTCCGGCGACCACCTCCCTTCAATCTCAACCCCTCTAGCGTCGCCGTCTGCCCCCACGCGCAACGCTATGTCGGGGCGTTCCTTGTGCTCGCGCGCCGCCGTCGCGCCACCTCCGGCCACCATCTTCTCACCACATCATCATCGACCTTCTAGCAACCTAATGAACCCATCCTTGGCTCCGATCTGTCACTGGTGAAGCCCCATCTATCTCCATCTCCGATTTGAGCATTTTGGCCTTAAACTGCCGCCCACGCCGCCATCCACGGCCAACCACCACAACCACTAGCTTCACCGACATCCCTAAGCCCTACCCTATCAATCTCGAGTCTTCATTTACACCCGTTCAAAAGTGGGTTTTTGAGACCCACGGCCATAGTGCATTTCGCACTGTTTTGTTGCTGCTTGCCGCTTCTAGTACCTTCGTGATCTTTCAAAAATTATATTATAACATTGTAAGTATTTTTTCCAAAGAACTTTTGAGATTTAAATGTATTTTTGTGCTAATTCCTTTTTACTGTGAATTTGTTGGCTGTGCCGGACTGAGTCCGAGGTGTAAGGGGGTCGGTTGGATTGGATGATGGAATTGTTTGTGTGAGATTGGTTTATGCTTTGAAATTTGTTGGCTGTTTCCGGTTTAAATATTGGTATTTTGAGTTTGATGTGGGTCATGGTGGATATTGGTGATTTTTAAGAAGTGATGATATATTTTGGGATTATGAGGGTTTTAAGTTTTGAGATATTAAAATAGATTATTTTAGAAGTTTAGGCTTAAATATCGAAATCCGGGATTGATTGAAAACTTACGGAAATTGTGTGATTATTTTTATAGGTGACGATTTATAATCGACTCGACTTTTTGAAGAAAATTCTGAAAAGCTAAGTTGTCCAGTTAAGCGGGATTCATATACTAGTTTTGCATAAAACAAATAAAATGAGGTTGACTTTGAGAATAAATGTGTTTATTTTTTTTTTAAAAGAGATGATCTGAAAACAACCTCAGATGTTTATTCTGCATATGCATAAATTCTATATAAGAGAAAGTGTTTTTCTGTCATGACTGGTGTAGTAGACATGAGCTAGTTTCGTGCACTTTATTTCTGAACTATGTAAAAGAGCGAATATGAAAATCTAGAAGTTTTGTTATGAACAAATGAGAATATTTTGTTTATGTTTATCTCAAACATGTGAAATGATCTGAAGCTTTTCCGTATTTTATTTTGAAATGATGTGTCATCTGAAAATCTTGGCATGAAATTCTGATTCTGTATATGATTGTAATCGGATTTTCGATGAAATCTGTTTTGTTTCTGTTAAGGCCTAGCTACGAGTATAATGGTGGTTTATAACCCTACCACGGGGGTGAAACATGGAATATGGTCCAGCTACGGGTATAATGGTGGTTTATAACCCTACCACGGGGGTTAAACATGGTATTGTCCAGATGTGATATTAAACGATGATAAGATTATAATGTTTCAGTTTAGAAATGCCAACAGATTCTCTTTTTGGAATAAGTTTATTTTTCTAAAAATTTCGCTCTAATGTTTTTGTACAAAGTTTTGGTTCTACATTCTGAAAGTAAATATTTTGTTCGGCTTATCAAATGTTATAAATGCTCATCATGTTTACATGCTAGTATATGCTCTCTGCTTACTAAGTTGTTGATAACTCACCCCCTTATCTCCACAATATTTTTC
The DNA here is from genome assembly GCA_003123805.1 of Juglans sigillata. Classification (NCBI taxonomy): domain Eukaryota; kingdom Viridiplantae; phylum Streptophyta; class Magnoliopsida; order Fagales; family Juglandaceae; genus Juglans; species Juglans sigillata. The sequence continues at coordinate 24,722 of QEOY01002043.1, forward strand.
AGATATTATGATGGTTCAGCTGAGGATCAAGATTATGAGGCATTGGGTGAGATGTTTTAAGTGTGGTGGTTCAAGCATAGGAAGTTTTTTTATGAGTATTGTCGATTTTATTAAGAAGTTTTATTGTGTTATAATGACTTGGTATTTTGGAAAATTGATTATATTGAGAAAATTAGATTTAATCGAATTTTCTATATGATATTGAGAATTTGGAGTATATTTTTATATTGTTGAAATGTGAGTTTAAGTGTTAGAAAGTAACTCTCCGACCCGGGACCGGGGCGTTACATTCACTCTCGTGCCTAAACAAACCTTTTTGCTTTCATTTCCTATGGTTGGAACTTGGAGCTGTTATTTTTCATTACCTATCCAAGTTTCTCTGAACACTATCTATTTCAAATTGTTTTTTTTTTTTTTTTTTTTTCACCAAAGTTTACAGTTCTTACGCACATTCGTCGGCTTCTTCGGCTTATATGTTTGCCTGTTTTTAAATGGTGATCAGTCTCTGCCCCAAGAGAAACCTCAATAAGCAAAACTAAGGTGATGTTTGAACGTTAAACGTTGAGAAGGTTTTTTATGAATAATGAAGAAATGTAGTAGTTGAAAGTTTTATAGGTTTTCATTAAAGTGTGGGTCTTATATTAAAATAATGCATTTTAATAATATTTGTAAAAGTGTGAGTCTAAGTTCCGTTTGGAAGTTAAATTTAGTTTAAATCAATTCAGTTCAATTTAATTTTAAATTAAGTCTAACATCTAAATACTCAACTTTTAAGGCTTCGTTTGGATGACAAATATCTCTCAACTCATCTCAACTCATCATTACAACTTTTTTAAATCTCAACATAAAATATAATAAACAATTCAACTTTTTCAAATTCTAAAATAATAATAATATTAAAAAATAATATTTTAACAATATTTTATCATCTCAACTCAACTCACTTTAACATCTAAACGCAACCTTAAATTACTAAACTCATCCCAACTCAAAATCTCTTTACACGACTTTTTTCAACTTAATACATATTTACACATGGGACCTAATTTTCTATAAATATATTTAAACTCATTTTAACATTCAAACACATCTAAACTCATATTAGGTAACTCTTACAAAACACACTCCACTATCTGAACTTACTATATTTATAAAGAACTTAATTCATCTCAACTCAGCTAAACATCAGACTTAAATTTAAATTGATGTGTTTTATATTAAAATAATATATTTTAATAAAAAAAGTAAAAAAGTTTTAAATGATCGGGAAGAAGTTGAAAAGAAGTTTAGACCGTAGATGAAAAACTATTCTCGTGTAGGAATATTATTAATCCTATCCACAAGACCACAACCATTCACTTGGACTTGGAGGATAGGTCTAGAAAATATTGATTCTTCTTTTTCATAGGATAATATTGAGCTATATATATAATATAAAAATATTATAAATATAATAAAAGATCATAATATTTATCAATTTAGAACATACGATGCACTTTTATAAAAACAAAAGATAGAAAATTACAGATGATGGCTTCACTCTTCCTTGTACGTTCCGCTTTAATATTTTATATTTTATATTTTATATTTTTAAGGGACGAATGAGGACGTTTGAAAAAGACATTGGCAATGCAGTCGCCCCACCCTTTCCCCTTAATCTGCCACTAAATGCTAAAGTCACACGTGGGCTCCGATGGCTCCCGAGGGTTTTATTTATTTATTTATTTAGTAATTAAAAAAATATTTTTTTAATAAAATTGTGAATTTTTATTTTTTAAAAAAATATATTTAAAAATTAAAAAAAATTAAAAAACAAAATGCACTATCGTCGGATCCCATGTGTGGCTGTAGATCCACTCTTTCTCTATTTCCAACTTTTTGAGAAATGTAAATGTAAAGCTAGAGAACAGAACGACAAATAATTCGGATTGAACATCGTATTCCAAAAGATTCTAAGAGGAACCACAATATAACTCTCCAATATTAGTAGCTGCAATATTAAGAAAGTGCATATAAAAGGCATTTTTTCTTTTTTTTTAATAATTTTTTTTTTTTTCAGTTTTAGCAGGAAATATGGAAATGGTAGTTAAGGGAAAAGGATCGCATTGGACAATTTAAAAGAGCAAGTGAGAAAAGCAAAATGGAGTAATTTACCTATGAAATCAATGACCAGACGGCCATCACAATACCGTCCGGCTGGGCCATGGAAGTAGGACTCTCCATGTGGGGCAGCAGCTTGCCCAAATGCTGCCGACAAACCTCCGGTGTCCGAATTCGAGTCTCCGAAGTTGAAGATGGCTGGAAAATCACAGTGAGTTGAAGAAAGAACTGGCTTTCCAAGCGATGTCAGTGAGAGTGCAAGGCTAAAAATGACAAGCCAATGGGGTTCCATTTCTGTCGGTGAGAGAGAGAGATGAAAGTAAAGATAAGGATGGCTGTAGCTCTCTATGCCAGAGATAAGAGGGAAGAATGGGACAAAGAGCATGGAGACCTTCTGTTTTGTCCCCCCTCCCACTCCCCCGCTATTGTATCTTTGTTTGGGTATTGAGAAGTATTTTCAGAATACTTTATTATTGTTAATTATTTTTTTATTATTTTTTATATATTTTTTATTATTATCTAATATTATTTAATATTTTATCATTATCTTTTTATTATTTTTTTATTACTATTTAAAAAATATCTAAAAATACATCATTATCCACACGCAATTTAAGACAAAGATACATGAATGAGTATCCACTCTTTTCTCTCTGAAAAGAGGTGGAGTAGTGAGTTTTCGTGAGTGGAATGTGAGAGGCGGTTATAACGATAGGAAAGGAATTTGGAGGTGGTCCCAGCAGTGCTAGGTGGGTTGCTCTGGCTGTTAACAGCCGCTAAGTGTCAAAGGAGGTCGCAAACTACGACAGAAAGAGTGAAAAAAAAAACCAGGTGACACCATTTCTGGGGGAACTCTAGTGCCTGTTACAGAGGAATGGAAGATTTGGAAGAAAAATAGAATGAGTTGAGACTACTTGATGAGGAAAGAAAGGAGATCAACATTGATGATGATGACGTACCAGAGGAGCTGAGAAAGAAGGAACAGAGGTCCCTAATGGCAAAACTCTATTCGGCAAGGCTGATCAACAAGGAAATGCTGGAAACCACATTAGGCAAAATCTGGAGAATCAGTAAAGAGGCTGTGTTTACTGAGGTAAGTTCAAATGTTTTCGCTATTGTGTTTGATAATATTACTGACAAACAAAGAGTATGGTCCAGAAGACCATGGTTGTTTAACAACCAGATGCTGGTCTTAAAAGAGTTTGAAGGAAACACTCCACTCAAACAAATTGAGTTTCACTCCGAGAGCTTTTGGGTGAGATTTCACAACTTACCACTATCATGCATGACAGAGAGGAGAGGAAAGCAAATAGGGGACACGGTGGNCCAAATGTTTTCGCTATTGTGTTTGATAATATTACTGACAAACAAAGAGTATGGTCCAGAAGACCATGGTTGTTTAACAACCAGATGCTGGTCTTAAAAGAGTTTGAAGGGAACACTCCACTCAAACAAATTGAGTTTCACTTAGAGAGCTTTTGGGTGAGATTTCACAACTTACCACTATCATGCATGACAGAGAGGAGAGGAAAGCAAATAGGGGACACGGTGGGAAGGGTGGAGAAGGTAGATGTGCAGGAAGATGGCAGTGGATGGGGGAAGTTTCTGAGAGTTCAAATCCACATGGATATAACTCAGCCCTTGGCAAGAGGAAGAACACTCACAGTTAAGGGAAACAATGTCTAGGTTCCCTTTAGCTATGAGAAGATGCCAAGAATATGCTTCTCATGTGGATGCATATACCATGACACTTCTGGATGCAAAGGGGAGGGGAACTCGAGAGAAGGAAACCAGTATGGCCAATGGATGAGGGCAGCACAATCTCAAAAAAACGGGCTGCTTAACAATAGTTATAGGAGTAATGAAGAAGGAAGTAGATGGAGAAATGAAAAAGAAAACTTAACTCAAGACGGAGTAAAAGGGAGGGAAACAGTAGAAGAGGGCAGGAGGGAAAGGGAAAGTACTGAGGAAGAGTCAAGAGAGAGTGAAAAGAGCCTAGAGAGTGAAAATGGGGTAAGTAAAAAATCAAAGGAGGGAGGGGTGTTAGTGGGAGACAGATTCTTAGAGGCAGGATAGATCAAACAAGTTGAACTCATTGATAAGGGAGACAAAAACTTGCAGGAAGTTGAAGTGCAATTCGAGTCCATGGTGGGGGAGGAAAACCATGAGAAAGAAGTAGAGGAAGAAAGCATCCTGGTGGTAAACAAGGAGGTAGATAAGAGGAGGGTCTGGAAAAGGAGGGCTCGAGATAAACACAAACCAGAAGGGGTAGATTCAACAAAGACAACACAAAAGAAAAGGGCTGGAGCTATGGTGGAGGGCATGGGTGGTACCAAGTTATGCAAGAGAAGGAAAGGGTATGAGGTGGTTGATAAACCTACTGAAGTGGCGGAGGCTGTGATGCA
>QEOY01002043.1:38495-53321 GCA_003123805.1 Juglans sigillata
TGACAATTCTTCTCTCTCACCCATCACGCTTCCCTCTTCTCCCTCAGACTCGAAACGAACAACTTCTCCCTCACCCCCAACTCGTTACAGCACCCCACCCACAACAAAAATGTGTATAAATATTACAATGAGTGGACCAGTTTTTCTATCTTACTCGTTTCACTTTCTTCTTCTTTATCCCCCTTTTCTCACACTTCTCTTTTGTACCCATTTTCTTTATTTGTCCTCTTCTTTGTCATTCTTCACAACCTGAACCAAGGAAGAGGCTAATGGTAAGGTTCTTTGCAACTATTTTTCTTTTTTATGTTTTCTTTTCTTTTATTCTGTAGTCAAGTATCTGAACTCCCTTGCTTTGCAATTTATCTTGATTGTCATTCTCGCTTATCTATATTGATTTATAGTTTAGAGTTTTTTTCTTTTTTTGGGAGTTTCTAGATGGGTCCATTATCATCACATGATATGACTATATTTATGTATATATTTTATTACAAGCTATGGTTCTTTAGATTTTGAGAAATTAGCTATTAGCATTCTGGGTTTGTCCCTGTTCTGTTTTTTGGGAGCGAATGGATTTGAGAATGCATTGAATTATTTATACTTTTATGCTTGTTTGGTATTTTCGTTTCTCCACACATGAATTAGAAAAAATCATGTCTCTACCTCTTTGCTTGTAGAGAAGGTTTTTCCTTATAAGAAAAGAATTTAAATTGTTGATGGTGAAGAAGCTTCGAACTTTTGTTACCCTTGACGGTGGAGCCACACGGTGCTGGCGAAGGGTGAGGTCAGTGAAAGGACAACGAGCGGGGGAGTGGGGGAGAGAATGTGGGGGGGAGAACAACGCAGGGGGATTGAATTGAAATTGCAAGCTGCTCAAAATGCACATTTAAAGTTTTTTTTAAAAAAAAATTAAAAGCCATGTGTAGGCTGGTGTAACAGCCCGCTAGAAATTCATTGGTGGAATTTCTATTGACTTTAGGAATCTCGTAAAAACCCCATAAGTTTTTATGAATCGACCAATCGCATAGGTTTTAGTCTATCAATATAGTCAGTGTTATCACTCACTATGGTGTTAGAAATATGAGTTTTATTTATTTGAGGTGGTTAGAAGTGTCAGAATGCATTATGGTCTATGCCATTAGACTCAGTGGATTATTTAGAATTTTATGGCGCAATATCCTATTTTCATAATTCCGGACGAAACGTCTGTTGAAAATTGTGAAATTATTTTTAAGGGCACTTCGAGGTTGAATTTCAGTATAATATTTTCATTGTAGGTTAATATGAATATTTAGTAATTTTTAGTGTTAAGTTTATGATTCACTTTTTTGGAGTGAATAGTAATCTCGGTAAGCGCACCAATTGCATTGTTTTAAAATCACAGTGTGGAATGTCCAAATTAGATTAGAGAAATTTTATTTGGACACTTGGCAAGATCTTAGCCACACTTAGTGAGTAATATTGACACCTGGTACCATGAGGGACGTTTGCTGGATTTGAAGGAATCAAGTTGTGAAATCATGTTACTTAAGCAAAATTTTGTTTCATCTGCTCAACCAAATGGTGGCAGACCAAAAAAGGTTTCAATCCTAGTGAAACCCTAAATGGTGGGAATCCAATTGAAAGCCCAAAAGCTTGGTTGAAACTGAAACCCTAAACGGTTTCCCCAAACCCTAAAGTTGGCCTCTAAACCCTTTCTAATCCGATTTTTAGCATTGTGTTTAATCACTTGATTAAATCACTTCCACATGCTATTAATCCTTCAAATTTGTGTTTGAACATCATTATCCAACCTTGCTAACCTTGAAAAATTGATTGGGCCAAGTGATATTGGATTTGGGCTTGATAGCAACCCAAACCCTCTTTAAACTCCAAAATTTAGGCCCATTCGGTTTAGGCCCATTAACGCCCACGAAATTGGTCACCATTAGCATTGCTTCATGGCTAAGTTTTGTACACCCACTTGGCTAGCCAGATCTGTACAAGAAGGGCCTAGAAGGTTCTTCAAATACAAAGGTAAAAGGCCACCTCATTCTTTCACTCTTACACTCTACCTTGAGAAAAGATCTTGGACTGATTTTTATGAGAAGAAAAGGCCAACACTCAACCTTTCCTTCAGTCATATCACTTCCCATAACTTGTGTAAGAGGCTCTTCAGTCTACTTCCCACGAAAAAGCAACTCTACTTTACACTTTTCCTTCATAGAACACAAAAGGCACTCTCGGACAGTTTTTCTTACCTCTATTGAATACCTGTTTTGAAGCTTTTTTAAGTGTTTCCTGTAAACGTTTCCTTCATGAAAGTTGTTTATTTGGGAGTCTAGTTTACGTGGATATCTTATTTGTTCTATTTGGGGATCATTTGATTGGTCAAAAGTTGTTTAGAACCCAGAAAGGTCATTATGGGCGATAAACTGGAGAGTGTGTTATATTTTGAAGTTTTTGACCAAGCTAATGAATAGATCTTGGTCCAAAATTTTTATGGAGTAATGTTAACATGTGTATATTATTATTGGTTGAGGATTTGTTGCATGATTAAAAGTTTTGGTGAAATATTTTCTTAGGTCTAGAAACTTAGAACCTGGAAGAGGAAAAACAGTTTCTGTTTTGAGAAAGTTTAAGGGTAGGTTTGGGGAGTGAGATGAGAATTTTGTATTTTGTTTTGAAGTTTAAAATATTAAGTTTTAATATTATTATTGTTTTGGGATTTGAAAAAGGTGTATTGGGATTTTAAAAAGTTGAATTGTTTATAATATTTTGTATGGGGATTTGAAAAAGGTGTAATGATGAGATGAGAATTTTGTGTTTTGGTTGATGTCCCAAACCTGCCCTAAATCTTTTATGGTTTAATCTTATTCCAATGGCTTTGATATTATTATTGTAAGATCCTAAGCATCTTATATACATGTTAGAATGTTATTTTGAATATATTTGATGTTAGTTTCGAACATATGAAATTTTATGCATTCAGATATTTGGTTAGGCCAAAGTGATGATGTTCTTGGCTAAATTTATGTTTTGGGTGATGTTTAACCATGTGATCTTGAGTTTGAAGCTTGGATCTGTATTAGGACACCTTTTTAAATCATGTGATGTTTTGGTTTGAAGATCACTTCTTTATAAGTCATGGATCAAGAGGTTGATCAAAATAAGTTAGAAACAAAATTCTGTTTTGAACTTAGAAGAAAAACCAAAAAGTTCAAGTATGGTTTTAGTGATTTTAATGACATTTGTTCATGATTCAAAACATGATTATTCTTAAGAATATGTTATGAGTATATTAGAAGAAAAATTTTGGTTTAATCATGAGTTTTGAAATTTGAAAGAATTACAACAAAATCAAAGGAAATAGCCTTTGTATGTTTCGGCCCTATAAAGTTTTAATGGTTGTGTTTAGTTTTAAGTTTTTCTAAATTGATATTTGAGCTTAGGACAAAATTTACATAAGGTATGTAAATTTTGGTGATTTTTGGAGTTAGGATGCAAAATCCTTAAGTTAGGGGTAAAATGGTCATTTTCCCACATGTAGAGGGTCAAATGGTAATTTTACTCTAAGTTGATATTTCTCCATATTCCTAATTGTTAGTGATTAAGTTCTAATTTTTAGAAATCACTACTTTCAGTTTCTCGTGATCGCATTGAGTTTTGTCTCGAAGCGCGAAGATCGAGGTAAGTTAGCTTTTAACTTACTATCAATTTAATGTGTATCTGTGATAAGTAAGGGAACTAAATTGTATGTATGTATGTTATCATATGTGTCATGTCAAGTCATTACATATTTATCTGTTACACAAAATTTATTCTGTCATAAATTATTCATCTGTTACACAAGATATTTTGTCACGTGTTGCTATACATTGCAAGCATGTCATGTTAAGTTAAGTATGCCATATGTTACATGTAATTCATGTCACGTAATATTCACTGTCACATGTTATGCCATGTTAAGAAATGTTGTCTGTTACATGGTATGCTATGTTACGAAATGTTGCCTATTACATGTATATCATGTTATGAAATGTTGTTTGTTTCATTTATGTTTCAAAGTATGTCATGTTTGTCATCTTACGTTCATTTCACGTTACGCTACGTCAAGATTTCTGTATTTTATGTCACGTTCATGTTACGTCACATTACGAAATGTCATGTCTGCCAGTTAAGTCATTCATGTCAATCACGACCCTAAGCGCTAGGATGGGGTAATATCCTAGTGAAACTCCTTTGTTCACGCTGGAGTGCCTAAAATAGGTGTGAAATTCCCTGGGTTGACAAAGTACAGTCAACAGGTTGCGAATGGAGCCTAATTAGCAGGTCACCGGAGCACGCCTGGCACTAACGCCGATGGTGCCACACATTATGTTACGTGTGTCCACAGCAAGTGTGGCACAAACAGATAAGTCATGGGGCCATAACAACTGTGGAGCATGAAGTATGGGGACACAACAACTGTGAAGCATACACTCCGTGAGACACAACAATTGTGACACGTAGAATACGTGGGGCCACAACAACTATGGAGTACGTATTAACGTACTCACAGCTGGTACAGAAACCTGTGATGTGATGCGGTAATCGACAGGGACACACGGCTCAAAGGGACCTGTGTAGCACCCATATGGTCACTTTAATGATTAAGTTTATTGAATAAGATTCCAAGTTCAAGTCATGTTTCACATTATGTTATGTTCAAGTTTACGTTCACGCAATCATGGTAATCCCATGAGACAAGAATATGTTCCAAGTTCATGTTATGTTATGTTCACGTTTACGTTATGTTCCAAGTTCACATTTATGTTATGTCATGCTCAAGTTCAAGTTCAAATTATGCATGTTCACGTTCATGCTATGTTTCAAGTCCATGTTATGTTACAAGTTCACGTTCATGCTATGTTTCAAGTTCATGTTATGTTTCAAGTCACGTTCATGCTAAGCTTCAGTTTCAGTTTAAGTTATGCTAGTTATGTTATGTTGTATGTCAAGTTATGCTATGATTACTTATGATTTGATTATGCATTCATGCTTTTACTGTCATGCATGCATCATTAACCTGTGTGGAAGTTTCTTGTTAACTTGCTGAGATTTGTAATCAAATCTCACTATGGTAGTCCCAACTACCATTCCCCCCGAATGGTAGATTTTGCTACAGGATCTGAAGGAGAACCGGGAATCAACCAACTGGAAATGGTCGACTAAGCGATGGTGTGACGTAGATGGTAGTACAACAGTTACCTCAGATTACTACTTGTATTTGTGGAGTTCAATCTCCAATACTCTTTTGATCACAACCATTTTGGACTAGTATTGTGATCTCAGTCGTTTAGTACGTCATTATGTATGAAGTATGTTTTAAGTATTTGAGATATGTCAGTTTGGTGCATAGTATTGCTGAAGAAACAAATTATCCGCTGCGAATATTGCATAATGCTAGATGCATGTTAGGAATATTGCATCTTATATGTCATGAACGGGGGCAAGTAAACTTGTGTTGCATGTCTCGACGCTTCAAATGTCCGTCCGATCCAGAGAGGAATTTGGGGGCGTCATAGTTGGTGTGCGGAGATTGAGTGAATAGTATGAGGTTGTATAGCATAACTCCTCAAATAATAGGTTGTTAGTACTATTCTCATAGCAAAGGCATTTTCTTGACTAAAGATAGACATGCGCAACAAACAAGAGGTATTAGTAGATATAGAAGCATAGGGAATCAATTCGGACAGTTCCATCTCTCAAAACATCTCTCCATGGCACAGGCCCTAGAGGATCATTTAAATTCCTAGTAAATAGGTCCAATGACACAAAGTAAAAGGCCTGTGTAACGTGCCCCACAGGCCTAGGAACCTTCAGGATCAATGTATGTTAACTACCATGAGATCATGTTGCCCCTAATAAGATCATTATGGAAACTAATTCTGATAAGAGATATCTTTCCCTAAGGAAAGAGTGAGATATTTAGGATAGAAGACCGCAATAAGTTAACCCTTTTCTTCTGCTATCATATCCCGAGAATCTAACAATCTAGACCTCAAGATTAAGGGAAAATCCACTATCCTTATCAAACAGGAATTCACCCCTATATAAAGGACCTTCACCAATGAACCCAGGGATGATAGAAAAATTCCCCTTTATTGTTAAGATACATTTATTCTTCCTAACTTGGGCATTGGAGGTGCGTTTGGCCCATCAAGGCCTCCCCCATCTTTTGATTCCTCTTTTGCTGGTCATTAATTAGAATCGATTGGTGGTGAAAAATGTCGATTGGTGGTGAAAAATGTCACCAATAAGCCCCTACCCAAAACCCACCAAGTTTGGACCATTATAGAGAGGGAGAACTCCCTCTCCTCTTCCCCGATCCTCCTAGTTTACCTTGCATGCAACTACCAATTCCCCCGCTCTTTTTCCTCATTTTTTACTCATTTTCTCTCCATGTTGGTCGAACGAAAACCCTAGATTCATCTTTGTACAAAGGCCAACCACAAACACATGCCATGCACGAAGTTGAACTCAATACATATCTAAGAAGGAACTTTTGATTAAGAGAACCTTAAAAATAAGTAAACTAATAAGACATGCCGACATTTAACACTATGAAAATCTTGACATATGCAAAAATAAGTTACGATATAAATCATAACGTCATGTTGAACCAGAGCTATGTATGTACATTAATAGAACACAGATCAAAATAAGCAACATGAAGCATAGGGACATCAAACCAAAGTCATCTAGACATTAAGAGGATGCTTGGGAATGAGATGAGGTGAGAATTTTGTGAATAGTAGTAAGATAGTTTGTAAATAGTAGTGAGATAGTTTGTGTGACATCCCGAACTTAGCCAAGTCTTCATATTTTTTATTAACAGGTTATGTTTAGTTTGTGGGTCATGCAAGATGATAAAGGATGCTTAGAGATATTTTTATATTTTGTACATTGGTGCATTAGGCATGAAATCCCACAAGGCCCATAGATTTTGGCCATCACATAGGTTTAGGGTTTGGAAACCCTAGTGGACCTTAGGGCCCACGCCCAACTCATCACATAGTGCCACATGTCATTCCACTTGTGTCCTACACTAGGTGCAATGAAGCTAGACGTGATATGGGGAAAAGGGGGTGAGAGACTTTAGGGTTTCGGTAACCCAAAAGCCCCACATGCCTATCAAGGGATGCTCACTTACTTTCTGCCACTTGTCACGCATGCAGAAAACCTTTTTTTAGAGAAGCACTTGACTTGACACTTGTCACCAACCTAGGGGGCTTCTAGAGGAAGAAAATGATGAGACACATCGGGAAGGCCAAGTATTTCACTTGGCCAACACACCCTCACCAAACCACTCATGCTTTCATGCCGCTTGTCAAGATTGTATGAGTTCCAAGAGGATCCCATGGGGAAATGGCACCTATGGGAGTTCAAAAGGAAAGGGCATGACCCATTAAGAGGATGGAGTTTCGGTTTCAAGGGGGAAATGCCAAGTTTCACTCATGCATGAATTTCTAGAAGAGTGAAATGATTGAGAAGTGGAAGAGTTGCATTGAGATGGGGCAAAAACATAGTCCCTAGGTTTCGGCCAACACACATATTTCCTCACATGATGCCACTTGTCACTCACTTGTCAAGACCCTAGAGAGAGAACCATAGGGAAGAGGAAACACTTGCTTGGGAAATGACACACGCCCATTGAGGATTCTAGAAGAATCTTGAGGTAAGAAGAAGAGAGAGGGTAGGCGATCCAACCACACGTTACCCTAGATCTAGGAAGGAGAAAAGGTTTTCTTGGGGAGATGAGAGGATTTTCATCAACCACACACACACACCCCACTTGCCAAATGTCAAGCATGCACAAGTGTAGTTGTCCAAGATTGATTTAGGGTTTGAGTTTGACCTTTTTGCCACCAAGTTCAATGAACCTAGACACATGGAGGATGGAATTAGGATTTCAAATTGGGGAAGCCACACGCCACTTGTCCAAAAGAACTTTGGTTTTCCAACACAATCCCATCACGGGGAAGATGAAAAGATACTCGGCCAAGATGCCGACGCCAAGTGGCATCTATGCACCATGACTTTTGGCTTTGTAAAGAGGGAGGAGACGCCTATAAGAAGGGGGGAGCCGAAAATGGGTAGTCCTTTGGTCATTTTCTGATTTTTTCCCTTTGTATTACATGGCTACACTATTCTCTTTCTTTCTCACTATTCTCTCTCCACCCAAACACCACACACGCACATACCTTCTTCCTCCAACCACCATTTCAAGCACACCAAGAGCTACCAACGCCATCCAAGGGGGAAGAGCACCCGAGGTAAGGACCATTCACTTGTCTCTAACACACACACACATCCAAAGAGAGAAACAAGAATAAGGTTTCAGACTTCATGAGTTTTCACATACACGTGAACACACACACATTCAAGAGAGCTAGGGTTTTTCTTCAAGAGGGAGAGAGAGACCTGAACCACCACTTGCATTAAGAAAGTGAATATGAAACTTTGAAAAGGAAATAGAGCCACGACCACTACACTTAGATAAGCTAGGGTTTATTTACTCATGAAGTTTCAGATTTAAGAGTAAAGTTTGAATGTTAAGGAGCCCTTCTTGCCGTGGGAATGAGTTTCATGATCTATGAACATGACACACTCACACAAGGAATTAGGGTTTCGAATGACCATGTCTAATGAATCTCGATATGCATTTTCAACTTGCTATTTGTAATCGTTGGATTTTTGTAAGTACAGATTCAACCTACTCTTGGATAATATGTGTATATGACATGTGAACTTGCATTTGCTTGATATTTGATTGGATGAAATCTCTTGGGATGTTGTATTCTCGGTTTTACCTAGCTATGTTGTAACACACTGCTCCTTCCTTCTTATGTACGTTCCTTCTTTCTGACGTAAACAAACACCGAGGACGAAAACTATGCAACAGTCTGCCCTTCTCTCTGACGACTGTGAGCCTCGTCATGCGTGCCAAACCTCGAAGCCGTGTTTCAAAAGATACCTTGTGACTTCTAGGGCATGCCCAGTGTTTTAAATATACTTGAAATATTTATAAGGAGTATTTCCAGTGTTATTAAATTAAGATTGATTTTAAATACGACAATTATAATATTCTTGAAGAGCTCCAAAAATATTATAATTGTCGGATTAAAATGATTTCAACTATTTAAGATATTATGAGATTTAAATTATGTTGAAAGCTTTAATCAATTAAATGGTTTTATTCTCTTAAATATGTTAAGTAAGACTTCATTATTTTATTAATGATGAAGGAATATTATTTTATAAACTAAAGTTAGTTTAAATAATATTCTATCTTTATCACTTTCAATACTTTTAATTAAGTTAATGTTTTATGCATTTTAAATCAGTGTTTGAGGTCTGTCGTTAGATTGTTGCGTAGATCCCCAGACGTTGGGCTTTAGAATAAAACCCCAGCCCCTCTCTCCCTTCTCCCTCACTTTTCTCCAGCCCTCTCTCTCTCATCCCTCTCCCCCAGCGTATGATGTAAGCCTCCCCTCCCTCTCTCACCCGATTCCTCCACTACCCAGCCAGACGCCGCCGTGCGTCAATGAGCCTCACCGCCCCTTCCACTGGCACCACCTCACGTCGGCATGGCCACTCTCTCCCACGCACGCACGCAACCTCTCACGCACGGCCTCATCGTGCATAGTGCCTAACACCGCCATACGCAGCCACTACGGTCACCGAGCACCACCATGAACTCCCTCTTCCCTCCCCCTTCCTCCTCCCTCAAGCCCGAAGTCCACAACTATCCTTCGAATGCAAGGGTTCCCTCCTTCCCAAGCACGGGTTTGCCACTCTTGTGCCGCCGTGCAGGGCTTCCCAGGCCACCGCACCACCACCAGAGCCTCCTCTTGCCAATGGCAACCTCCCCATAGCCTCCACATGCCTAGTCGAGCCCCCTTGCCTCCACACGCACCCTCACTCTCCCATGGCTTCTCTTCCACAATGCGGCCAGATTCGCCACCTTAGGCCACCGTGGCACCACCCCAACGCCACCACAAGCTCTTGAGCTCCTNCCCTCACTCTCCCATGGCTTCTCTTCCACAATGCGGCCAGATTCGCCACCTTAGGCCACCATGGCACCACCCCAACGCCACCACAAGCTCTTGTGCTCCTCCATGGCCAACCATGACTAGCCAAGCCTTCCCTTTCTACTTCCATGCTTTGAGTCCCACGGGTTTCCCTTGGAAACCCATGGCCACGCCGTGCCCTGCCACCCCAGCTGTCATGAAGACCACCCTCAACCTCCCTTGACCTCCCTTAGCCAAACCCTAGGTCCAAACCACCACTTTATGTGGTGGGTGGCCACTACACGTGATGGACAGCCACCACACGCGGCTGGTTGCCACTGTACACAGCTAGCCACCATCACAAGGCCATCATGAGCCCTTCCAAGACCACACTTAGCTATCCAAATGCCCAAACAGCCACTGTACGTGGGTTAGCCGCCACATACGATCCTTCCGACATCCTTGACCGTGACGGTTAGTGAGCGACGCACGGGTTATCCCATCGATGGTATAACCCTCTATCCCTCATTATTTATGTTATTAGTTGATTAGTTAGGTTATGGACTAAGCTGCTAGTATTGTGGAGTTCGTTGTGTATTATGCAGATGTGGTGCTGTGTAATGCGTTGTGAAGTGTTGGGCGTAGTTGGGAAGTGTGTTGTGAAGTGTTGTGGAATGTGTTATAATGGTGGCGTGGCGTGTATGGAATGGGAAGAGTACACACTGAGTGTACTCTATGTGGCATAGCTTGTGTGAAAGGAGTACACATGGAGTGTACTCTATATGGTGGAGTGACGCACCATATGGCGGGTATGTCATAATGGTGATATGGCGTGGTGTGTATGAGGGGAGAACATGTGGAATGTACTCCATGTGGTGGAGTGATACACCATATGGCAAGTATGCCACAATGGTGATGTGGCATGGTGTGTATGTGGGGAGAACATGCGAAATGTACTCCATGTGGTGGATTGATGCACTATATGGCGTGTACACCATAGTGGTGATGTAGCGTAGCATGTGAGAAGGGAGTATGCGTGGAGTGTACTCCATGAGGTGCAGCGATACACCATGTGGCGTGTCGCAGAGATAAGGATGGTTGAGTGGTTGATAGGCGTAGGGCATAGTGAGTAGTGTCGAGAACTGTGGAACAATGTCCCGAAGTTGTTATGATGTGGCCTGTAGTCTGAGGTGACAAGTGTCACCTTGTTGGACTTATGGCTGGGAGTATGGGTGAAGTAGCAAAACAAGTATCAGAGTAGTGTAGCGGAAGCATCACTGGGGAATGTCACGAAGTGACATGACTACTGACAGTCATGCTTGTGATGGGTGAGGAGTTAGTAAAGGAATGGCGTAGCAGGAACATGACGAGATGTCACATTATGACAAGAGTACATGAGGGATCGTACTCGTAATGAGTTAGGAGTTGGCATAGAAATGACGTAGAGGGATGTTAGGTGACATGACACGGTCACGGTGTAGCTTGGGAGTAGTCTCGAGCTATATGACATGACGTAAGACGTAGTTGTGAACGGAGTCCTGTCATGTTAAGTGTTGGGATGAACTGTCAAAAGGGATGGGTTGCATGAAGAGTCATGCTAGCTGGGTTAAGAGAAGGTTGGTACCGGAGTATAATGCTTGTTTACACAAGCAGGTGATCAACATGTTATATGTTAATCTTAGGTGATAGAGAGGTAAGGTACATGTGTAATCTTGTTAGACACATATGCCGGACGGATTCATCATATGTAATGGGTAATCCATCCTAAGCATAGTTGCACGATGCTTAAGCCTCAGAGTTGGCTTAGAGTCATGTGGCTTGTATGGATGGGAATGAGGATTAGTATGGGCTAAGGTGCATGAAGATAGTGACGGGTGTACTATCTAAGGATGGGATGCGTGACTTAGTTGGTCTGAGTCATGCGTCAGAACGTGGTTAATGAAAAGAATGAGACAGAGGTCTTAGTGTCTTAATCCTAAGGTGAATCATGGGTTCACCCTAGTGAGTAAGCACTCGAAGTAGAATGTTAAGGTTGAAAGAGATAGTGACCGTAATGGGTCCCCGAAGGTCTTGTCATAGTAAAGGATATGAAAGGGCTTAGTATAGAAGGAGAGTGTTCCAAGTTAAGTGTAGTTTTATTTCTACTTTAAGTTACTTATGCATTAGATAGAGAATGACGTCAAGGTATGTGTATGCATGTAGGTTTCCATCAGACACGCGCATGAATGGACTGCATGGTATGAAAGTAGCATGGAGTCCAGGTAAGTATTGCGTTCATACTCTTCTAGAGTTTTCTAAGATACAAGAAAATGAAAACGAAACATTTTTCCTTTATGATGCTTTACGAAAAGACACGAAAGACGTTTTACGAAAGAAAATGCTAAGTGTTCAAAGGTATAAGTATGTACGGCCCCTCCTTGGCAACCCCTATTTATGCACCCAAAGTATTGATTGTACACATATAAATGGATGAGTATATGATGTATCTATTGTATGTACTTTCCACGAAAACGCATAGCATGAAAGACGATTTTCGAGCTCACGCCCCAAAAGATGTTTTTCTCATCAAATGTTTTCTCACGAAAATGAATATTTTCTCATGAAAGGACCGTTAAATGAAAGAAAAGAAAAGAATGAAAGCTCCAGCTCTTTAGAGC
This sequence comes from Juglans sigillata, assembly GCA_003123805.1. NCBI lineage: Eukaryota > Viridiplantae > Streptophyta > Magnoliopsida > Fagales > Juglandaceae > Juglans > Juglans sigillata. Next base: position 51,184 of record QEOY01002043.1, read on the forward strand.
TGACATGAATGAAAGCATGAAATGTATGAAAACACGTAACGACCACATGAATGAATGAAAAGGGGTACCTAATGAATGAATGGGCAGATTGCAATACCGGGCAGTAGTACCGGTAGTGCACCCAGTGCTGCACCCCGACGGAATGGGATTTCAACCCGCGGCAACGGGCGAATCCATTGGCCATAGGGTCGCTAACCCTAGCACGCGGGGCGTAACAGTGTGCACTGGCCTATGAAAGTGATAAGAAAATATATGAACGCATGAATGCACGCATGCATGAACGCACAAACTCTTGAAGAATTGAAAGCACTGACGGGAGAAACGTTTTACGACAAGAAAGCCTTTTAAAGAAAAATCCCGTCCAATAACATTTTCAAATGAACGCACGTATGCACGTACGCATGCACGTATAGTATGTATGAATGATGAATGCATGAATAAAAACCTATGTTATTATATTTTAACTGTATGAAGTAATGCTTACCAGTCATCGACTCATTTTAGTTTTTATGTATGCCCCTCCCCCCATAGGAACTGAATGGTCAAGACGAACACAGCCCATGGGGAAGAGCACAGAAATCTAGGCAAGAGTGTTTAAATGTATGAGACCTTTTTATTGTAAAAATTAATGTTTTACGCTGTAATCCTCTTTTATTTCCAAAGTACTTTTTATTGTATAAACGTAGAGTCTTGCACCCTGGGTATGCAAGTAAAAAGGTTTTAAATCGAACGATAATTCTCATCGTCCTTTCTAAATCTTTTATAAAAAGTCTCACCAAAAGGACGGGCGTTACATTTGTGTTGCCATATTGATCGTTGGTTGAATGAAATTTCTTGTAATACCATGCCTTGTATTCGGATCCAAATGATTATGTTTTCATGGTGCTTGATGACGTTATACCGATTATGTTAGATATTATAAGTCCATGTTACTTTTGTAAAATCATGCTTTCAAATACTATAAGTTTCGACCAAGCATAGTGAATGATGTTGTGAATCGGTATTACCTTTTGTTAATTGTTGAATGCCATTGTTCATATGTATAAATCAAGTATTCGCATGTTACAATATTTTCAAGATGTAATGCAGGATGTATGTTGTTTGCATGATTACATGAATCTCGGTTACATGATCCATGTAAGGAACAAAGCAGCATAAGTCCATGTCACATGCATTGGGTTTGTGAACTGTTTCCAAGAAAATGAGTAACATTTTGTCACGACCCCAAATATTAGACAAAGGAATACCCTAGTGGAACTCCTATATCCACTCTAGAGTGTTTAAAATAGAGTGGTAGCCCCTAGGTTGATGAAGTACAGTCGACGGATCTCTATTGGATTCTTGTAGAAAGGATACCGGAGCTGGATTGCACCTAAAGCTAGTGGGTGTCATATAGTGAAGGCGAAATATGCGAACTGCTGTAATAAGTATGTTAAAGAATATGACGTAGTCACCACGGTCAAGTGAGTCGTTGGATGATGCAGTAACTAGCAGGAAACACACAGTGCATAGGGGAGCCATGAGATATCCAACCATGAGTTATAAGAATGATTAAGGCACTGAGCTCTACGATATGATATGATATGATGTGACATGTTATGACATGATACGACAAGATATGATATGATATGGCATGTTATGACATGATATGACAATATATGATATGAAATGTGAATGACCAAAAACTTGAGCTCATATGATATGTTATATGCTTAAGAACCAAGAATGAAAAAAGGTTAAAAGATTTATGTTACACGTTATTTTGAAAAAGTCGATGTTTCATAAGTCAAGTTTTATGTCAAAGTACATGTCCATGCATTCATTATGGTTTGCACTTATATGTTTATATTATCTGTTGTATGTTGTTTGTTTACTTACTAAGATTTCTCTAAATCTCACTGTGGTAGTTTCCATTTCGATTCCCCATCCAGAATGGTAGAAGCTGTGACAAGTATACAAGACCCTATAGACCCATGAATGCGATAAATGAGCTAGTAGAGGATGAATTCACATTAGAGGCTCGCTATGATTTTACGGCCGCCATTTTGAATCTTATGGCCCAACGCCTTAAGGACATTTTGGAAGCACTCGATAAGGATGATGGTGGAACCAAGTCCGAGAAGGCCTCTATGATTAAG
>QEOY01002044.1:15318-37630 GCA_003123805.1 Juglans sigillata
CATGGACTGGGTCATAGCCGTTAGAGACATTTTGGCTCTACGTTATCTTTTGTTTTATCTTCTGTTTTATGATTAATTGCTGCTGCATTTTATTCAGTTAATACGTGAGTCATTTCCCTTTTGTTAGGCGTCGGCTACTAGTAGTGGCTTAGGTTGTTCCTCTGTTTCCGCAAGTTCGGTTTAGTGTTTTGTTTCAGTATGTAATCATGGTCTGCTATTTAAGCAGCCATATGTTATCAATGAAAGGCAGCAAAATTATTTCAGTAAAAGGTGGTACATCCTCACCCAAAGAGGACAATTCTTGAGTATTGTATTTTACGTTATCAAGGGACCTATCATAGGCTCCAATATATTATTTTTGATGATATTTAAGGTTTTAGCATCCGCAGACCTATCGAATGTGTTTCACGAAATCTGAAGTTTTAGATCTTGAATATTTTAAGAAAATGATTTTCATGAAATTTGAGGTTTTAGTACTAGTAGGCTTATTCTGTGGATTGTAGGAAATGATTTTGATAAGATTTAAAGTTTAGATTTTTGAAGATGTACATAAGCTTGATCAAAGACCAGGTTTGAGGTTCTATAGACTTTAAAATATGAGGTTTTGGATTTCTGCAATTTTGAGAAAATAATCTTCAGATTTGATGGTTCAAATTCCGTGGACATTGAGGGATGATTTTAATGAGATATATGGTTGTAGGATTCTTCGGCTTTAAGAAAGGATTTTGAATAAGGATCAAGGTTTTAGATTCTGTGTATTTTAGCACATATGTAATTTGATCAAATGCTAAGGTTTAGATTCTGCAGGCTTTACTATGAGTTGGTCAATTATGAGGTTGTTGATCTTTCAGACTTTAAGAAATGAGATTTATGATTTTGGATTCCGCAAATTTTAAGAAGTATTGTTGATAAGATTTTACAGTTTGAATTGTATTGACATTATGAAATAATTCCTTTTGAGATTTAAGTTTTACATTATGAGGACTTCAAGGAATAACTATGTCGATAATTAAGGATTGAGATTGTGAGGACTGATTTTTTTGAAGACATTTTAGGATTGAGATTCTGCGGATTTTAAAATTGAGGTATTTGAGATGAAATGTTTGAGAATTTTGAGAATTTTAGAGATGATAGTTATGGTTTAAATTCTAAAATTGCGGAATTTAAGACAACAACTTTTATAAGTTTCGAGGTTTTAAACCCTTCAGACTTTAAAAAGTAGTTGGATGAAACTTAAGGGTCTAGATTTTCTGACTTTTGGCCGTCATTATTTTTAGAATTTAAGGTTATAGACTTTGCAAATATTAGGCAATTGATTGTATCGGATTTGAGGTTACAAGTTCAACAGGTTTTAAGAAATGATTCTTTTCAATTTTTAAAGTACTTGTTTGCAGCTAAGAAGGATAGAGAGCATTTAAGAGTACAATTGAGTGTGTATGGATTTGGGAGACAAGAAGTCGGATTGCTATGAAAGTTTGATAAGAGTCACTTTGGTAGGTAGTAGAATGGAATAGACTCTTAGTTTAGACATCTTGGCAAAGTTATCAGAGTATGCAACGGAAGCGTGGACTTCAGTAGTATGATGGTTTGAAAGTAAACTTGGCGAGGGTTTGAAAATTAATGACTTGAGATCATTTAGGACTTAACTTTAGAGAGTTTAATTTTACTATTTATATGAGGTTAATATCTATGTTGAGAGTGTTGTATTTACTATTTCATATGGTGTTAAGCTAAGAATTTGTGTGAAATTATTATTAGGCTTGTAACACTTGGTATTTTTACCCAAAGGAAAATTCACTATTATAACACATCTAGGAAGAAGAAGGAAGAATCTGTCTAACAGCGAGAAGGAAGGAGAACTGAAGAATTGAAGTTCAGGAGAGTTCTGTCTTTGGTCATGAGGCCCATTTACATGCTTTAGTAGTTACTATCGTTTTATTACAATTGTAGTCATTTCATAGAGTGTTCTAGAAGAGGAATCAGTTAGTTACAGTCTGTATTGTCAGTCCTATTTGGGTGGAACGTTGGCACCCTTTTCTGTTATGCAAAATTTGAATCAGAATATTCTTCCTTTCTCTTTCTCTCTGTGTCTCTCTCTTTTCTTCTTCATCCATGAAGGTCCTCATCCTCTAAGTGAGTTATCACCATTACAAACCAGTATCCATTTACATAAAATACTTAAACAAAAATACTACAGTGTTATAGTTGGTATCAGATGGTGATCCCAAGTAACAATCATTCAATCAACTTTAAGATTACAGAAGGAACTCATCTCAATCAACTCCAAGATGGGCTGACATCCTTGAAGAAATCCACAGATTCTCAGCTCAAAAACTTGGAAGCATAGATGTTATCTCAAAAGAGGCAATCAAATACGGTGATGCAACAATTGGCCACTATTACTGTAGAGTTACAGAAGAAGAACAATGACAATCCAAGGGCAGAGAGCTCTTCAGGCAACCAACAACAAAGATTTCACCACAGGGACATGGATATGGAGGTATAGCCTCGACAAGTAAAAATTGACTTCATTTCTTTTCATGGAGATGACCCAAATGGTTGGCTGTACAAAACCAACCATTATTTTGCCTATTACAACACTCTACCCCAGCACAAATTAAGATTGGCCTCATTCCACGTGGAAGTACTAGCTTTGGTGTGGTTCCAAGATCTAGAGGAATCAGGTACTATCCAGGATTGGGAAGGCTTTACTAGAGCCTTATTGGTGAGGTTTGGACCATCAGCTTATGATGATCCAATGGAGTCCTTAACCAAGTTAAAGCAAATGGGGTCAGTGGAGGAATATAAGGCTAGTTTTGAAGGCCTGTCTAATAGACTGAGGGGACTATCAGAGTTATAAACTGAGCTATTTTCTCAGTGGTTTAAGAGATGAAATAAGGCTGCCAGTGCGTATGTTTAACCCTAGAACACTGTTGTTAGCTTACAGTCTAGCAAAAATTCAAGAAGAAACAATGGGGTTGGGAAAGAAGAGCATGAGGGGCTTAAGCTACAACCATGGCCGAGGAATCCTGAGACACCCACCCAGCCATACAAATAACCTCCCTTTCAACCTAAAAGCCATTCCTTACAACCAAAAAGCCATTGTCCCTGTCCAAAAATCAAGCCCCAACAGATGAAAGACAGGAGGGATAAGGGTCTGTGTTATTACTGTGATTCCTAATGGAATCCTTGCCATGACAACTAGACCTTCCTATTTAACTTTCCTAATTGACAAAAAGACCTTCCTTATTCAACTTTCCTAATCTGTGTATATATATATATATATATATATTTATATGGCTCCTTACTTAGACAAATCATGCTCCTTATTTAGACAGATTATGTAAATAGTCCTAGTTTCCTTTTGTAGACAGATTTGATTGTTGTAAATTTGGCTTGATTCTAGCCTTGTATCACGCACACTTGTGCTTATATAATGAAAGGAAATCCTCACAAAGGAGGCATTCAATCTAATTTGACATGGTTTCAGAGCCAAACCTTAGAGATAGTTTTGCTTCTTTCTAGTGAGGAAATTATTTTTTTTCCCATTGTAGGCGCCAGTTTTCCTACTGTCGGCATGTTCTGTGAATGCTTTGAGGGCTGTGACAACTTATGGCTTGGTGGGTGATAGTTTACTCATCTATCGGCACTGTCTGGGAGTTTTGGGGTTGTCGACAACTTCTACGAGTGCTTTGAGGGCTGCGACATTTTTTCGATTGGTGGGTGATAGTTTTATCCTCCTATCGGCATTGTCTGGGAATTTTTAAGTGATTCTAGTTCTTGGAGATCATACTAGAATCTCCGTACTCTTGTTTGTGTGCTGTCTGTGAGTTCTTTGCAGATTTTTGGGACTATCTGCGAGTTCTTTGCTGAGTTTTGGGCTGTGGCAATTGTTGTGAAGTTCCTTTTGGTTGTCAGCACTTTTGTCTGGGTGTGGGTCTATCGGCACAATTTGTGGGGAGTGGGCATGTATTGTTTTCTGGACTTGTGTTTTTTTCTCTTATGGGCATCACGTCTTCTGATTCATTTTCTATGAAATTCACGAGTAAGAATTACTCTGGCTAGGAATTTCAATTTTGTTTATTTGTTATGGGAAAAGAGTTATGGGGTCATATAGATGGGAGTGATCCTGCTCTTACTGAGATTCCTAAATTGGCTCAATGGAAGATCAAAGATGCTAGGGCGATGACATGGATTTTAGGATCTGTTGACCCTCTTATTGTTCTTAATCGGAGGCCTTATAAGACTACTAAATCTATGTGGGAGTACTTAAGAAAAGTGTATAATCAGGACAATACTGCCCAGCATTTTCTGTTGGAGTACGAGATCGCCACTTATCAACAAGACAAAATGTTACCAAATGCAGTGGCTTATGCAGCTCATGGGGAAGGCAAGGGACACGACATGAGGAAGGTTCAATGTTTCGGCTGCAAGGAATACAGCCATATTGCTTCTCACTGTGCGAGGAAATCTTGCAATTACTGTAAAAAGTTGGGGCATTTTATCAAAGAATGTCCTATACGGCCCCAGAATCGTCAGGCTAATGCTTATTAGGCCACTGTGAGTCCATCTACTTCCGATAACTCTACTATTGTTGGTGATTCATCTGCTCTTACTCCTGAGATGGTGCAACAGATGATTATTTCAACATTTTCAACCTTAGGGCTACAAGGTAATGGTTCACTTCCATCCTTATCGTGGCTTGTTGNCTGTGCGAGGAAATCTTGCAATTACTGTAAAAAGTTGGGGCATTTTATCAAAGAATGTCCTATACGGCCCTAGAATCGTCAGGCTAATGCTTATTAGGCCACTGTGAGTCCATCTACTTCCAATAACTCTACTATTGTTGGTGATTCATCTGCTCTTACTCCTAAGATGGTGCAACAGATGATTATTTCAACATTTTCAACCTTAGGGCTACAAGGTAATGGTTCACTTCCATCCTTATCGTGGCTTGTTGATTCTGGTGCGTCTGATCACAAGAATAGTTCTTTTGATGCACTGAGCAATGTTCAGACGTATAATGGCTCATCACAAATTTAGATTGCTAATAGTAATCAGTTACCTATTCATGCTATTGGGATGTTAATTCCATAGTTAGAGATGTTTTTGTATCTCCTAAGCTTTCCACTAGTCTTATAACAGTAGGTCAGTTGGTTGATAACAACTGTCATGTTCGTTTTTCTCGAGTTGGTTGTCTTGTGCAGGATCACGTATCAGGGAAGATACTCGCGAAGGGCCTAAAGTTGGAGTTTATTTCCTTTGCATTTTTCCATTCCTACTGTTCTTTCATTTTCTTGTAATATTGTCAACAATAAGGGTGAAGTATGGCACAAATGGTTGGGTCATTCTAACTCTGTTGTTTTATCTCATTTAATAAGCTCTGGTTTATTGGGCAATAAAGATCAATTTTCTTCTCATCTCTCTTTTGATTACTCTACATGCAAATTAGGTAAAAGTAAGTCTCTTTCTTTTCCCTCTCATGGTAGTCCTACTGAAAGTTGTTTCAATTTGATTCATAGTGATGTTTGGGAAATTTCTCCTGTTACCTCACATGCGAATTATAAATACTTTGTTACTTTCATTGATGATTATACCAAGTATACTTGGATTTATTTTCTTCGTTCTAAATCTAAGGTCTTTTATGTTTTCCAACAATTCATCGCCTATGTTGAGACTCAATTTTCTTCCAGAATCAAGATTATAAGATCTGATTCCTGTGGTGAATATATGTCTAGTAAGTTTCACGATTTTCTCCAACAAAAAGGCATTGTTTCTCAATAGTCTTGTCCTTATACACGTTAGCAAAATGGTGTCACGAAACATAAAAATAGACATTTGTTGGATGTTGTTCGTACTTTATTGCTCCACTCATCTGTTCCACCTAAATTTTGGGTCGAAGCATTATCTACAGCAGTTTATCTAATTAATAGATTTCCGTCTAATGTCTTGAATTTTGAAACTCCTTACTTTCGTCTTTATCATCAGCAACCTCATTATCTTGACATGCATACTTTCGGTTACATTTATTTTGTTCATTTGCCATCCCATGAACGTCATAACTTATTTGCTTAATCTGTTAAGTGTGCTTTTATGAGTCATAGTGTTTCACACAAAGGTTATGTTTTGATATGAACCCGTGGGACTAGAATTCCTTGAACCCACAATGAATTTGAAAACTCACCTAAGAAAACCAAAATCAAGCTAATGGAAAATTTAGACCTGTTGAGAAACTCGTTTTAAGAACCTAGATTATATGAAAATCTAGACCCGTTGAAGAATACGTCTCAAGAACCAAAATTATAAGAAAGAACGCCACAAAGATTGTAATTTGCCTTTGATAAGTTCAAAAGTTCATTCAAGAACAAGAGGAGATTAACTCAACTCACAATGAATAAATTCATCAAATTTCATAAACTAATTAAAATGAGGTTACAAAGAGTATTTAAACCAAAACCAAATTAAAAACCTAGCCAAAATAAAGTCCCTTCTTCCAAAAATACCCCTGAATGAATAGTATCATGGTACAGTACTCTTGAAACCCTAGTTCAACAAAATAATAAATTTTCCAACATGTCCTATCATAGGCGCCCCCTTAAGTCCTTTTCATAATAAACTCAATTATTCTAAACTAATAAAATAAGTCATTTAAATGAATTAAGCAAGTTAGAAGCCTTCAAGGGCCCAAAGCCTTTGAGTCATGTTGTTACCCTCTTCCGTAGCTTGTATCAAATGAATCAAACCTGGATCTTCACCCTTCAAGCCCATCTTAAATGTTGGGCTATTGCTAAACTTGTCCCAAGTGGATTGCACCAATCTTTGGATTGCCTCTTTGATCTCCTTGGCTCTTGACCTTGTAATTGGCCCATCTCGAACTTGCAAATGATCTTTAAGACTAGATTCATCTTGGTGCCCATCATGCTCCCTCTCCTCAAAAGGATTCGGCCTCGAATCTCCACCTGCATCAACGGGAGAAAGGTTAGTAACATTGAAAATAGCATAAACATGATACTTACTTGAAAGATCCACTTTATATGTATTATCATTAATTTTCTCAAGAATTTGAAAAGGTCCATCCAATTTACTCCTGTCATTAACAAGCAAAAGTATCAAAACTAAATGAGTAAGTGGATTAAAACCATAAACAATTTCAAAAGGAGAATAAGAAATAGTAGTATGCAAGGTTTTATTATATGCATACCCTAATAAGGGCAAATGATACTCTCGCCAAACGTCCTTGAAACACATCTAAAGTTTTCCTTACACCAAAATGACCATTCCAATTATATGCAAACTCAATTAGTGGCAAGTAATACTCCCATAAACGTTCATGTAACACATTAATGAATGACAAATGATACTCCCACAAACGTTCATGCAACCTGTCAATAAATGGTAAATGAATGTCAAATGATACTCCCACAAACGTTCATGCAACACATCTAAAGTCTTCTTTGCATCAAAATAATCACTCCAATTATATGCAAACTCAATGAAGGGCAAATGATACTACCGCAAACGTTCATGCAACAAGTCAATGAATGGCAAATAATACTCCAATAAAAGTTCATGCAACACCTCTAAAATCTCATTTACACCAAAATGATCCATCAAACCAAATCCATGCACAAGCAACTCACGCATAAGACTAGTAGGCTCACAAAGCATATTCTCTTTAAACAAATATCAATCTAGTCTATAGAAATGACCAAACGATGCTTTCTCACGTACTCCATACACACTAGCCAAGCCATCATCATTAACATACAATTTCTTATCATATTCAAGTCTCAATAACTTAGCATCTAAAATAATGACAAGGACATACCTTCTTAATAAGGCATCAACACAAGATTTTCCTTACCTTGTGTGTACTTGATTACAAGCGGAAATGTCTCAATGAATTGCATCTACTTGGCATGCATTCTATTCAACTTACGTTGTCCCTTCACGTGTGCCAATGACTCATGTTCTACAAAGAAAGTTCGGGTAGGGATTGTCACACCTAGCACAAAATCAATGTAATGCTCTAACTCTCTAATAGGTGGCAATCCACTAAAACACCGCTATGAATCATGACCTCACATCCCTGCAATAAAGAAACAATAATACTAGGCAAAGAGTCGTTAAATTCGTTAGTACAAAAACTTGCCTTAATATAAAAACTCACTTTCATTTTTCTGTTTGTCTTTGCAATTTTTCTTTCTTTTCTCTCTCGTGGCTCCACTCTTTTTTTTTACTCTCAGCCACCTCTCTATTTTCTTTTTCACTCTCTTTTCCTCTTGATGTTTCGGCCCCATTCTTTTTTTTCTCTCTCTCTCTTTTTCCTTTCCACTCTTTTTTTTCTTTCACTCTCCTTTTTTTTTTTAAACTCTCATCCTCACAATTGTTTTTCAACTCATTCTTTTTTTTTCTTGTGGTTTTAACCTCACCCTCATCTTTTTTCTCTCTCTTTTTTCTTTCTCTCTCCTTTTCAGTCTCACTATTTCTTTTTTCCTCATTCTCAACCTCACTTTTACCCCCTCTTTTTTTTTTTTTTTTCTCAACCTCACAATTATTTTTCAACTCTTTCTCTTTTTTTCTTGTGTTTTCAACCTCACCCTCATCTTTTTTCTCTCTCTTTTTTCTTTCTCTCTCCTTTTCAGTCTCACTATTTCTTTTTTCCTCATTCTCAACCTCACTTTTACCCCCTCTTTTTTTTTTTATCAATCTCACTTTTCAGCTCTAGTTGGTCCTCATGAACCCGTGTTGGAGTTAAAGGAGCAAGTTTGATTGTTTTTCCATCATTTTCAAAACTGTACATATTCTTTAACTCATCATGGATCACATTCCAATCATATTGCCACGACTTTTACAACAAAATATGGTTAGCATGCATAGGCACTACATCACAAAACACCACATCCTAGTATTTCCCAATTGAAAAAGAAACTAACACTTGCTTATTTATCCTAACCTCCCCACAATCACTCAACCACTACAACTTGTATGGTCTAGGGTGTTTCAAGATAGGTAAATTCAATTTCTCAACTAAAGTAATGCTAACCAAATTAATACAACTCCTCCCATCAATGATCATACTACATACCTTGTTGTTGATGTGGCATCTAGTATGAAAAATGTTCTTGCTCTGCTGCTCTGTATTATCCATCTTAATTTGGGTATTGAGAGCACGCATGGTAATAAGAGACTCACCATACTCTTCATTCTTACACTTACATTCAATACTAGGCTCACACTACCTCCTATCTCTCCCACCTTGCAGTTTTCTACATACTGCATCTCGTTGANGCATCTTGATGATCAATCATATCCCTCACTTCACCCAACACCAAGTTCAACTGCTCAAATTGTTGTTGCATGGCTTGCAACACAAATGATGAGTTATCTGCCATCCCCTTTGGAGATGAGCTACTCCTATGAGACATCATAATGTACTGCACAAAAAGAATGTTGATGGAAAATCTCACACACTCCCTTACGTGTTTACACTCGAATAATGGCACTCCACTTGTGTTTTACTCTTAATTGGCTTTTTATTCAACAATAGTCTCACACTCTCTTGCCTTTTACCTCAAGAGTTTCCCACTCAAGTTTTTTAAGAACTAATTGAACTCAATCAAGACAATACAATCTTGTATTATTCCATCAAGTAATATAGATTCAAGAAACAATGAAGGAATAAAATGACATGAGACTCAATGAATTTATACGAGGGAAAGAGTATTATAAAACAATTTACCAACTAGAAGATGTATTCAGCCCCTATGATGATAAAGTTCAATCAACAAATACTTTCTTTCTCTTTGTTGTAACTATGTAGCAACCTTTGAATATGATACATTTTCTTTTCTTTTTTCTTCTTTTTCCTTTCTTTTCTTTTCTTTTCTTTTCTCTAATTCAATCACAAACAACAATATTCAATTGTAAAAATCAACAAATTGAATTCAAACACACAAGAATAGACAATGAAATAGAAGAGAATCAATGGAACGACACTCCAAGCAATTGGCAAACTTAGAGATGTAAGAAACCCTAAAATTTTGAAACCCTAGGAGATGCAAATTTTAGCCAAACCAAAAAATCCTAAGAATTTCGGCAGCCTACTTTTTGTTTCAATTTTTTTTTTTGCAACCCTAGAACAATTAAGCCTTAGAATCAAAATAAAAGATACAATAATTAAATGATAGAATCAGACCTGATTGGAAACCTTGCTCTGAATACCAAATGATATGAACCCACGAGAACGGAATCCCTTGAACCCATAATCAATTTGAAAACTCACCCAAGAAAGCCAAAATCAAGTCAATAGATGGAGAATCTAGACCCGATGAGAACTCATTTCAAGAACCTAGATTATATTAAAATCTAGACCTGTTGAAGAACCCGTCTCAAGAACCCAGATTTCAAAGGGGGAACACCACAAAGGTTGTGATTTACCTTTGATAAGTTCAAAAGTTCAATTAAGAACAAGAGGAGTAAAACTCAATTCACAATGAATAAATCATCAAATTTCATAAACTTCTTAACATGAAGAAACAAAGAGTATTTAAAATAAAACTTAATTAAAACCCTAGCCAAAATAATGCCCCATCTTCTAAAAATACCCCTGAGTGAACAGTGACGCGGCTACAGTACGGCGCTACAGTAACTTGGCTACAGTAACCTCTTGAAACCTTAGTTCCCAAAAAATAACTTTCCAAATAAGCACTTGGCCAAAATACAAGGCCTTCCCAAGAAACCCTAATTCATAAGAAATAATAACTTTCTCAATTTGCTCTNACCCTAGCCAAAATAAAGCCTATTTTCCAAAAATACCCTTGAATGAATAGTGTCACGACTACAGTACTCTTGAAACCCTAGTTTAACAAAATAATAACTTTTTCAACATGCCCTTGCATAGGCACCCCCTTAAGTCATTCTCATAATAAACCCAATTATTCCAAGCTAATAAAATAACTCATTTAAATGAATTAAGCAAGTTGAAAGCCTTCAAGTGCCCAAAGCCTTTAAGTCATGTTGTTGCCCTCTTCCATAGCTTGTATCAAATGAATCAATACTGGATCTTCATCATTCAAGCCCATCTTGAATGTTGGGCTCTTGCTAGACTCGTCCCAAGTGGATTGCATCAATCCTTGGATTGCCTCCTTGATCTTCTTGCTCTTGACCTTGTAATCGGCCCATCTGGAACATGCAAATGATCTTTAAGACTAGGTCTATCTTGGTGCCCATCATGTTTGCTATGATCCGTGCACTAACAGATTTCACATTTCTCGTCATGTTGTCTTCTTTGAAAATCAATCGCTCATTTCTTCTCATGTTGAGTCTTTGCCTAAGATGCATGTTTTGCCGCATTTTGATGACTTGACTCCTTCTCCTGACCGATTCAAACTTGGACTTGTATATGAACGACGATGACCCACTTTGCCCTTTCCTGAGCCTAATCTGCCATTTGAGCTTGCTTAGACAGTATCTTCTATGGGTGATTCAAAAAACCCCTCAGTTCCTCGACATTCAACCAGAGTGTCTCTTCCACNTTTACCTTTGATAAGTTCAAAAGTTCAATTAAGAACAAGAGGAGTAAAACTCAATTCACAATGAATAAATCATCAAATTTCATAAACTTCTTAACATGAAGAAACAAAGAGTATTTAAAATAAAACTTAATTAAAACCCTAGCCAAAATAATGCGCCATCTTCTAAAAATACCCCTGAGTGAACAGTGACGCGGCTATAGTACGGCGCTACAGTAACTTGGCTACAGTAACCTCTTGAAACCTTAGTTCCCAAAAAATAACTTTCCAAATAAGCACTTGGCCAAAATACAAGGCCTTCCCAAGAAACCCTAATTCATAAGAAATAATAACTTTCTCAATTTGCTCTTGAATAAGTGCCCCCTTAAGTCATTCTCATAATAAATCTTATTATTCTAAAGTAATAAAATAAGTGCTTTAAATGAATTGAACAAGTTGGGCTCTTGCTAGACTTGTCCCAAGTGGATTGTATCGTCTCATTGATCTTCTTGGCTCTTGATCTTGTGATTGATCCATCTGAAACTCGCAAAATATCTTTAAGACTAGGACTACTTTGGTTCCGATCAATATAAGTGACATATTCCACTTTCTGTTCATCCGTACAAAAAAGAGCCTTAAAAATCTTCTCCATTATTTTGATCTAGCCTTTTGCATCCAGTGCTTCTGCCCTGCCGTCAAAAGTCGGAGGATGTTGTTGTGTAAACTGGTTTCGGGTACAACCGACCCTGGGATTCCTGCCTCCCAAGCCTTGATCATCAGCAAAATACTGGAGAAGTCTAGTAGCAGCTGCCACTATCACCTCTGGTTCGTTCGGTGGAGGTTCCGAGGAACCTTTAGGCTGCATATTACACCTAGTACCTAGTGCCATTAACTAACAACATCATTCATGCAATGAGCAAGTAATAATTCAATCATGAAATCANTAATCGGCCCATCTGGAACATGCAAATGATCTTTAAGACTAGGTCCATCTTGGTGCCCATCATGTTTGCTATGATCCATGCACTAACAGATTTCACATTTCTCGTCATATTGTCTTCTTTGAAAATCAATCGCTCATTTCTTCTCATGTTGAGTCTTTGCCTAAGATGCATGTTTTGCCGCATTTTGATGACTTGACTCCTTCTCCTGACCGATTCAAACTTGGACTTGTATATGAACGACGATGACCCACTTTGCCCTTTCCTGAGCCTAATCTGCCATTTGAGCTTGCTTAGACAGTATCTTCTATGGGTGATTCAAAAAACCCCTCAGTTCCTCGACATTCAACCAGAGTGTCTCTTCCACCGGATCGGTATGGTTTCTCGCATGCCTCTATTCATGTTACTTTGTCTTCCATTCTCATTCCATCAGGTTATTCCGAGGCGGCTAAACATGACTGTTGGCGTGAGGCAATGGCCGAAGAGCTTCGAGCTCTTCAGCATAATCATTCATGGAATGTTGTCCCTTGTCTTGCCAAGGTTAAAGCCATTGGTTACAAATGGGTTTATTCTATCAAGTTGCATGATAAGTGCTATTTTTATGTTATTTTTATCACTCTTTTAATTATGAAAAGTGTCATTTTTCCTTCAATCTTATTGATTTTATTTTATTTCAACATATTTTTATTTATTTTCTTGGATTTGAAGGAATGAATGATTTAGTGCAAAAGGAGAGCATTTTGATACAAAAGAAGGGACTAAGGATTCAGACCGATAAGAGGCAGCAAAGAGATTTCTTGCGCCCAAAGGCGAGAAGACTTACCACTGGGTAGGCGAGGAGTGATCTCCCCGCCCGTTCAATAGTGGTCTCTGTGCCCGTTCATTAGTGATCTCCACGCCCTTTCATTTGTGATCTCCGCGCCAATTATATTTAGCGCACACGGCGTCTACCCCATGGGATCCTCCCGAATTTTGTACTCAATCTGCTGACTACAAAATCCTCCCGATTTTCACATATCAAGCCGATTATTACTGAATCTTCCGATTTTATAAATCCGATATTCTTGGGATATTTTTTTCCTTCTATGTTAATATTTATATTTAGAAACTATTTTCCAGATTTTTAGGCTAGATTAGAGCTGCATTATGTTGTTTCCAAATTTGCATTTTTACATCTATTCAATCCCAGATTGTGGGATGAACTTTAGATTCATCATCTTTTTCTTTCTGCTTTAGAGTCGATTTTTTAGAGTTTGTGTTAGAGAGTCTATTATTCTTTTGAGGCGGAAAATCTGGAAGGCAGAGGCGAGAGCTACATGCTTCTTCAGCCAACTCCAACGAAGAACATTATTGTTATTTTTTGCAATTTCATTATGAACTAATTTTATTTTCTAGAGTTTTGAAGTAGCCTAGCGTTGAACACACAGTTTATATTCCAAGTCATTTTATTTTCAATATTTTCATGATTGAGTATTTATTCCTTATTCTTAATGCTTACAATTTGCTAACTAACTATTGTTTTATTTTTTGGGTTGCAATGAGACCGAGAGGTGATTTGCGATTAAAGCTCTAGGATTAAGCATAATTAGTTGAGTGAAAGCAGATATGCTTTACCGCGACTAGAGTGATTTTCAAGAAAAATCAAAGAACTTAACGAGTCTCTAATTAGTTAAATTCACATAGAGATATGGAGTTATTAGTTTGAGATATTTTTGGTATTGTTAGAGAGAAAATATTAAATTGTCAAGAGATTTTTATCATCAATTTAGGATAATTGGAATTCTATAACAAGGAAGAATAAATTGTGTGGGATTTGCTAAGTGAAGTCAAATGTTCTAGATCTATTTTTATTATTTTTAAAATCATAATTTTAATAATCTTTGGTTCAGTTTAATTTAGATAAACCTGTAACACCCTGTATTTTAGGGTATTTTTAATGAAGAAATTATTTTTATTGATTCAAAATTTATTCTCTTGTTTTAAAATTATTGGATTTTAATTGGGTTATTTTATGATTTTTAGTTTACGAAAATTAATTTTTTTGAAGAGCTTTCTTTAAATTAATTATTGTTATGCGTTTAAATTTCTTCTCAAATTAAATTAACTTATTATTGGGTTTAATTATTTATTTTCATTGTAATCACTGCGTTTGAATTATTTTATTTCACTTGATGTTTTAAAATCGTTTCCATTGGATCATTTTTGTGACCCAAGATGTGAGGATTGTACCTCATTTTTTTCCTACATTTTCTCTTTCCTCTTTTCTTTTTCTTCTTTTTCTTTTTCTTCCTTCTTTTCTTTCTTTTCTTCTCTTTTCCTGGTTCTCTCCCGCGCAACCCAGCCCCTCCCTCTCTCCCGTTCGTCATTCTTCGTCCACCCAGCCCCGCCACGTCGTGCCGTCGTGCGCGACACCGCTCGGCCCACCGTCCTCCCCAGCCACCGGCGACCACCCCCTGTAATCTCAGCCCTAACCATGCCGCCGTTAGCTCCCACGCGCATCACCAAGCCGCGGCACTCCTTGCGCCACTGCGCCGCCGCCGCGCTACCTCCAGCCACCATCTTCTCACCACATCATCCTCGACCTCCTAGCAACCCACTGGACCCAACCCCACTTCTGATCTGTCACCGATGAAGCCCCACCATCAATATTTTCGTTTTAGGTATTTTTCCACTTTAACCACCCTTTGCGCCGTCACCCACGGCCAACCACCACCACCACTAGCTTCACCGACATCCTTAGGCCCTACCCTATCAATCTCAGGTCTTCGTTTGCACCCATTCAAAAGTGAGTTTTTGAGACCCACGGTCACAGTGCATTTGGCACTGTTTTGTTGCTGCGTTGCCACTTCTAGCACCTCCGTAATCTTTCAAAAATTATATTATAGCATTGTAAGTATTTTCCCAAAGAACTTTTGAGATTTAAATGTATTTTAGTACTAACTCATATTTACTGTGAATTGGTTGGTTGTGCCGTACTGAGTCCGAGGAGTAAGGGGGGGTCGGTTGGATTGGATTATGGAGTTGTTTGAGTGATTGGTTTATGATGTGAGGTTATTGACAGTTTCGAGTTTAAATATTGGTGTTTTGAATTTGACTTTGGTTATGGTGGATATTGATGATTTTAGAAAGTGAGAGTTTTAAGTTTCGAGGAATTAAAATGGGTTATTTTTTAAGTTTAGGCTTAAATATCGAAATACGTGATTGATTGGAAACTTACGGAAATTACATGATTATCTTTATAGGTGAAGATTTATAGTCGACTCGACATATTTGAGGAAAATTCTGGAAAAGTTAAGTCGTCCAGGTAAGCGGGGTTCCTATGCTAGATTTGCATAAAAAGAAATGAACTGAGGTTGGTTTGTAAAAATGTGCATGTTGTTTCAAAAAGAAAAAGTGAAAAACAATTTCAGTATATGTTTTGCATTCCCTCATGAGATACGTATGAAAGAGAAAAGAAATGTTTTTGACATGAAATGTGTAGACATAAGCAATATTTGACATGTTTATGAAATATGCAAAAGAGCGAATATGTTATTATTGAGATTTTTATGCATGTGATATGAAATGATTTGGATCTGTTTTTGATAGAATGGAAATGAAATGAATATGTTTCGCACGTGTTTTGATATGATAAAACTTTTGCATACTTATCTGTTCTGAATATGGTTCTGAGATGATACTGGTTCACGTGATATGGTTGGTACCACCATGATATGATATGATATGATATGAGTGCACCCACTTTGGAAACAAAGTGGTCTTTTTACGTGTTCTTTCCTGTGTGCACACTCGGGCTCCGAGATTGAAAAATGGGAAGTTCATCACATGATACCGCCTGGTTTGGCCACCGTGGATAGCACAACCCTACCACGGGGGTTAAACATGGTATATGATATGATATGATAAGATGAAGATGTTCAGTTATGTTATGCCAAAGCGTTTTTGAATATGAAAGGAATCCTTGAATATAAATTGTTGATTTTGAGTATGAAAAGATTGAAAAGTCGCTCTGATTTTATGATAACACATTTTTCTGAGATCTGCATATAAAAATAAAATGTTTTTGTTTCTGCATGCTAAACTTTCTGAAAATGCTCATATTTACATACTAGTATATGTTCTCTACTTACTAAGTTGTTGATAACTCACCCCTTATCTCCACAATATTTTTCAGATGATTTGAATGTTTCAGTTGAGGATCAAGGATATGGAGCATGGGTGAGAAGAGTTAAGAATGATGGTTTAAGCATAGAAGGTTTATATGGGTATTGAGGATTTTCATTCAATAAGCATTTGTGCTCTATTGATGTGATTTGTTGGGAGATTGATGTTTATATTAAGATTTTGTATTGTCTTAGAATAGTTATTCTGGAGTAATTGATGTAAATATATGAGTATTTTGTGCGATAGAGAAAAATTAGAATATGTCCTATGTGGAAGGAAAATGATTTTTATGTGACATGAGTTAACTCTCCGGACTATCGGGGACGGGGCGTTACAAAACCACTCTTCAAATTTCAGTTTTCTAAATAGTAGTTAATTTAGTCAATTTCAATACTCAATAACATAATTATTCCATGTGGGTTCGATAACCATTTTCTTTATAACACTTTACTACTTGTAACGATTATGTGCACTTGCAGATTATATTTTTATGTGAACAAGTTTTTGGCGCCGTTGCCGAGGAATAGTTATTTGTTGTTGATATTGATATCAGCTAGATTTTTATAACTTTGAATTTCATTTTATTTTATTAAAAAGAAAAGAAAGATTTAATTTTATCTCAGTTTGATCTTTTCAGAAATCAAAAGTGCATGTGCCAATCTAGATCATTGGAGCATACGCTTTTCGATCCCAAAATTGAAAAAGCCTTACGTCGGATCAATAAAGAGAAAAAGAAAAAGGTCGCCTCCTGTGAAGTTAATATGGCCGACCAAGAGCACAAGGCACTAACAGACTATGCAATGCCCTCAGTCAATAGGGCAACGTCCATTATAAGGCGACTAGTTATACAAGTCAATAACTTTGAGATCAAGCCGACCATCATTTCAATGATCCAACAAACCGTCCAGTTTGAGGGGCTGTCACAAGAGGATCCTAATGTCCATATTGCAAATTTCTTGAAAATTTGTTATACTTTTAAACACAACAGAGTGACAGATGATGCAATCCAATTGAGACCTTTCCCTTTTTCACTTAGGGAAAAAGCAAAAGTTTGGTTGAATTTTTTGCCGCCAGGCATTATCACCACCTGGGAGGAGTTGGCACAAACATTTTTAGGAAAATATTTCCCTCCGGCCAAAACAGCGAAATTAAGGAATGATATTACTACATTCGCCCAATTTGAGGGTGAATCATTGTATGAGGCTTGGGAGAGATATAAAGACTTATTGCGCAAGTGTCCACATCACGACCTCCCCGCTGGCTTCAAGTACAGACATTCTATAATGGTTTGGGACCCACAAATCGATCTATGGTTGATGCGGCCGCCGGAGGAGCATTAATGGGTTAGACTCATGAAGCCGCCTATGGACTTCTGGAAGAATTGGCGTCCAAAAATTATCAATGGTCTGCAAAAAGAGAAATGCCAAGAAAGGCGGTTGGAGTTTTTGAACTTGATTCTATTACCACACTGGCGGCGTAGATGGAAAATCTTTCACAGCAACTACGTAAGATGAACGTTAATGCTATTCAAACTAATGTTCTTTGTGATCATTGCACAGGAAATCATACAAGTGTTAATTGCCAAGTAGAGAATCCTTTTGTCCAACCAAGTCAAGAACAAGTCCACTATGTGTCAAATTTCCAACGTCTAAACAATCCTTATTCAAACATGTTCAATTCCAGATGGAGAAATCACCCTCACTTTTCATGGACCAATAACCAAGGGCCGGTTAGACCACCTCAACAGTTTCCATAGCAAGAGAAAAAGCTGACACTTGAGGATATGTTCATGCAGTACATGCAAAAGAATAATATGGTGATCCAAAATAACTCAGCATCCATCCGCAATCTTGACGGGCAAATCGGTCAGCTTTCCAACATGCTTACCAAGAGGACAGCAGGGAATTTATTAAGCAACATTGTGACCAATCTGAAGGAGCATGTCAAAGCTATAGCATTGCGAAGTGGGCGGACATATGACCAGCCACAAACAGTAAGTACTGAGCGAAATGCAGAAGCTGAAAATGTGGAGACCAAGGTGACAGAAATCGATCGGGAGGCGATCAACTAGCAAGCTGAGAAGACTAGAAAGAATAAAGGGGCTGAAAAATTCAAAAAGTCCAAGGAGTTTACTTCTGAAACTTATTCTCCTTCAATTTATTATCCATCAATTCATTTTCTGCAAAGATTAAAGAAAAATAAAATTGATAATCAATTCTCTAAATTTCTGAGTATATTTAAACATTTGCATATTAATAATCCTCTCATTGAAGCCTTAGAGCAAATGCCTAAATATGCAAAAAAATTTAAGGATATATTATCAAACAAGCGGAAGTTGAAGGAGCATGAGACTGTGATGCTGACTAAGGAGAGCAGTGCAATTTTACAAAAGAAGTTGCTGCCTAAGTGAAAAGATCTAGGGAGTTTCATAATCCCTTACACTATAGGAAATTCCTATTTTGATAAAACTTTATGTTACTTAGGGGCAAATATTAATCTAATGTCTCTCTCTATTTTCAAGAAACTAGGTCTTGGAGAAGTAAAGCCGACCACCATCTATCTACAGTTGGCGGACAAATCTATCAAATACTCGAGAGGACTCATTGAGGACGTACTGGTAAAAGTTAATAAGTTCATCTTTCCCACCGATTTCATTGTACTTGATATGGAAGAGGACGAAGAGATCCGTTTGATACTGGGTTGACCTTTCCTGGCGACGGGGAGAACTTTAATTGATGTCCAAAAAGGGAAACTCATTTTGAGGGTAGGCGAGGAGCAAGTCACATTTAATGTGTTTAAATCTATGGAATTCCAGTCCGAGGTACATTCCTGTTTTCAAATAAGTGACCGAGACATGGTCAAGGCCAACGAGACTTCTGAAGCCGAATTTCCAAAACAACCACTTGAGGTATGTCTTACTCACTCTACGTCTATTAAATCTGAAGATGAAAAAATTAAGGACTGTAAGAGATATTTGGAAGCTACCCCTTCCCTTTCTCATTCAATAAAACTAAAAGTGGAAGAGCTAAACTTATCTCAGCTAACATCACCCAAGCCTGAACTCAAGCCACTCCCATCAAATTTAAGGTATGCTTTCTTGGGATAGGACTCTACTTTTCCAGTTATTATTAACAGTTCATTGAGTGATGTAGAGGAAGAGAAGTTGCTCAGAGTCTTGCGGGAGCATAAAATGGCTTTGGGTTGGACCATCTCGAACATCAAAGGAATTAGTCCTTCAATTTGCATGCACAAGATTTTAATGGAGGATAATTTTAAACCGATTATCCAACCTCAGAGGAGATTGAATCCATCAATGTAAAAAGTGGTGCATAAAGAGTTATTGAAGCATTTAGATGCCAGGATCATTTATCCAATCTCAGATAGTGCATGAGTAAGTCTAGTGCAAGTTGTCCCAAAGAAAGGAGGGATAACCGTGATCAGGAATGACAACAATGAACTCATACCGACCAAAACGGTCACGGGATGGCGAGTATGCATGGACTATCGAAGGTTGAATGATGCAACTCGAAAATACCATTTTCCCTTACCGTTTATTGATCAAATGCTAGAAAGACTTGTCGGCCACGCCTATTACTATTTTCTAGATGGATATTCAGGTTACAATCAAATAGTCATTGCACCCAAGGATCAAGAGAATACCACTTTCACCTATCCTTACAACACTTTTGCATATAGGCGCATGCCTTTTGATCTTTGCAATGCACCAACCACTTTTCAAAGATGCATGATGTCCATCTTCTCAGACATGGTGGAAAAATTTTTAGAACTCTTCATGGATGACTTCTCTATTTTTGGTCATTATTTTGATAACTGTATATAATTTATCATCTTTGGTTTTGCAAAGATGCAAGGAGACAAATCTTGTTTTAAATTAGGAAAAATGCCACTTCATGGTAAAGGAGGGAATAGTGCTCGGCCACCGCATCTCTTTCCAAGGGAATTGAGGTTGATCGAGCAAAGATAGAAATTATTAACAAACTCACACCACCGACCAATGTGAAGGGTGTGAGGAGCTTCTTGGGTCACGCCGGGTTCTATCGTCGGTTTATAAAGGATTTTTTTCAAATTACTATCCTCTCTACACTCTGTTGATTAAAGATAATTGGTTTGAATTTTTTGCTGAATACTTGCATGCTTTTGAAACATTGA
Source organism: Juglans sigillata (assembly GCA_003123805.1). NCBI lineage: Eukaryota > Viridiplantae > Streptophyta > Magnoliopsida > Fagales > Juglandaceae > Juglans > Juglans sigillata. The sequence continues at coordinate 36,107 of QEOY01002044.1, forward strand.
AAAAGAAATTAATTCCAGCACCTATTATTGTATCACCAGAATGGAATTTACCTTTTGAATTAATGTGTAATGCTAGCGATTATGCTATAGGAGCTGTTTTGGGGCAGAGAAAAGCAAAAAAAAATTCATGTTATTTATTATGCAAGCTGGACCTTAACAGGAGCTCAACTCAATTATGTTACTACTGAAAAAGAATTGTTAGCAGTTGTGTTTGCCTTTGACAAATTTTGCTCTTATTTGATAGGTTCGAAGGTGGTTGTCTACACCGATCATTCAGCTCCTAAATATTTGCTGGCGAAGAAGGATTCCAAACCAAGATTGTTACGATGGATTCTACTACTACAAGAGTTTGATTTGGAAATAAGAGATAAGAAAGGTACTGAAAATGTAGTGGCCAACCACTTATCTCGTCTTGAGCTTAGAAAGGCGGCTAGTGAGGAGAATTTTTCAATTAATGAGACATTCCCGAACGAGCAATTAATGGCTATACAAGTTGTCCCATGGTATGCAGATATGGTCAATTATTTGATATCCAAAATTCTCCCGACCGAGATGACATATCAACAAAAGAAGAAGTTCTTCTCTAACTTGAAATACTATTTTTGGGAGGACCATTTACTATACCTGCACTACGCGGATCAGATAATCAGAAAATGTGTGCCCGAAAAAGAGATGGAGAGCATACTCAGACACTACCACTCTTTGGAAGCAAGCGGCCACTTTGGAGGAGCAAAACCAGTGGCAAAAGTGTTAGAATGCAACATTTCTAGGAAATATGAGATGCCCTTAAACAATATTTTAGTGATTAAATTATTTGATGTTTGGGAATAGATTTCATGGGTCCTTGTCCATCCTCATTTTCTTATAAATTTATTTTGGTGGCTATAGATTATGTCTCCAAATGGGTGGAAGCAGTCGCCCTACCGACCAACAATGCGAGGGTTGTGGTGAATTGCCTGCGGAATAACATTGTTTCCCGATTTGGCACTCCGAGGGCTATAATCAGTGATGGTAGGAAGCATTTCTGCAATCTCCAATTTGTAGCACTATTGACTAAATATGGCTTTAGCCACCACGTAGTGACACCGTACCATCCTCAAACGAGTGGCCAAGTCAAGGTATCTAATCGGGAGCTGAAGCGCATACTAGAGAAAACTGTGAGTATCTCTCGGACAGACTGGGCGAGAAGGTTAAATGATGCGCTATAGGCCTATCGAACAACATTCAAAACACCAATCGAGATGTCACCTTGTCGGCTTGTTTATGGAAAAGCCTACTATCTTTCTGTGGAACTAGAGCACATAGCCTATTAGGCAACGAGGACGTTGAAATTTAATTTACAAGTGGCTGGCGAGAAGAGAATACTGCAGATCAACGAGATGGATGAGTTCCGCAATGATGCTTATGAGAATGCCCAGATTTACAAAGATAAAACTAAAAGATGGCATGATAAGCATATCCTGAGAAGAGAAATCAAGGTCGGGTAGAAAGTTTTATTATTCAAATCAAGACTTCGACTCTTCC
>QEOY01002044.1:70814-94592 GCA_003123805.1 Juglans sigillata
AAAAAAAAAGGCTAAACCAATCAAGACCAATTACCAAGAGGACTGCCTTAATGTTTTCTTTAGAGAAGTGAGTAGCATCAGCCTCGGTTTGCTCCCTCTCTATTTTCAACAGCACATCAATAATGTCTTCATGCTCTGGTTTTGTTCTGTCGGGCTCGAGATGAAGATCAATCACCTGTTGGAAAAAATCATCCAACTCATGGAAAATCCTTTCCAGCTTTTCAAGTCTACCAGAGAGCCTGTCCACAATCCACCCCACGTATGGAACGTACTCAGATGCATTGAAGCTTCCCATCATGGCTTCAGCATCATGAACAACTTCTTGAAACCTTTCATTATCTAAATCACTCCCACGGAAACTCTTACCAAAAGCAATTCTAAAAGTCACATTTGCAGTGAGACCAAACAGCTTCTCAGACAGATCAACAAAAGTTGCCGAAGAAGAAGACTTCCATATTGACTTGATAAGCATATCCACTTCTTCTACCCTAATGGATCGATATGACTGCACCCTCTTCACACTAAAAACCTCAAGAACACATATTTTCCTTATCTCTCTCCAATATTGGCCATAAGGTCCAAAACCTATGTCTCGATAATTGTATGTGAGTTTTCTGGTGGTGTCTAAGGGCGGTCTGCTGCAACAGTCAAGATCATGAACTTTTAAGACCTCTCGGGCAGCCTCAGCAGAAGATACGACAATATTTGGGATCCGGCCGAGATGAATCAGCATAACAGGGCCATACTTTTTGGAGAGTCTCCAGAGAGATTGGTGACGCAATTCACCAAGTTGATGCAAGTTACCTATAATGGGAAGCTTTGGAGGGCTTGGTGGTGGATGCAGCTGCTTGTTTTGCCTTTGAGCTGCATGCTTCTTTTTCATGAGCAGCAGCAGAGGAAGACATATCAGAAGAGCAATCCACACGAGTATGGCATAAAGATTCATTGTTGAAGCTTGATCTTTTGTGTTCAACCGAGCTACCTAGCTCTGAAATTGCTCTTCACCCCTGATTTGAATATATATAAGGAAAGTGAGCAAAAGAGTAATATTACATTCATCGTGATGTACGCAAGTATTATACAGTTGTTGTTTTGAAAAAGAGCAAAATATATTATTAAAAAAAAAAACTTTTTTTTATATATTTTCTATATTTATTCTTTTTTTTTTAAATAATGGCGTGACATTTATACATTCATTATTATAACTATTTCTCCGAGAAAAAATGTGCCCTTTTTGTTCACATTAGCTAGTGCCGTAATACCCCTAATTGGGGTATATATTTCATAACTTGCAGCCTTTCGTGTATGACTTTTTTGAAATATAATATTTAGAGTCATGTGCAAGTTATATGGGCTATCTTTAAAACAGAATATAGATATTTATATTTATAGTATTAATATTTTTTGAAAAACGTGAGTCTAGATGAAAACATTCCAAACTACGTATTTTATGATCTCATCCTAGATTCACGCTCAAATTATGACTAGATTCACGTATTTTAAGAAGAGTGTAGAACGATGGGATTTTAGATGGGTGGATCTTTTAGTAATTTACTTCTATCTGATCTGTCTCAGCAACACACTGCCAAGTTGCAGACATGCAGAAGCTTATGCATGTGTGAGCTGTAGTTTTTGCTCAAATTCATGGTCAATGATCAGTTACGTACTTCTATTGTTCTCAGCTTCTTAATTGTTTGAAAAATTCTTTTTATTCCATGTGATATATTTTACATAGTCAATATTAAAATAATTGATAATTTGATATACTACTCTTTAGCATTCAAATTCTACTCTTGAATCATCAAACCACATTTATCGTTTTGCAGAAGAGAAAAGTTAATCATGGATTTCGGCTACTTTTTAACTTAATAATTAAAAAAGTATTTTTTAATGATGTTTTAAATTTTTTTAAAAAAAATATTTAAAGATTTCAAAAAACTGAATAAAAAAATTAAAAAAAAGACCAACTAATCTTGGCGGAAGCTCGTGCACGGCTAATTGCATTATAATTCAACTTATATTGCTTTCATAAAGTATTTTTAAAAAAAAATGTTTAAAAATATGAAAAAAAAATTACTAAAAAAAGTCCCATTGGTCTTCAAGACGACTCTTTGCAGTATAATTCAACGTGAATTGCTTTTATGGTCAAGTCATGAGGTGTGTTGGCAGGACCAATTCAGAGGCGGCTCAGGCTCAATTCGACTGCATTATTACTTCTCAGACAATGACTTGAGCATTATTACTTCTCAGACAATGACTTGAGACCACACCCACCACTGGGGGCCTCTTAAAAAGAAAATTACTGAGAGTTCTCTTTGATTGGTAAATTGAGTTGTCGTTAGATTATAAAATATTATTAAAATATTATTTTTTAATATTATTATTATTTTAAAATTTTAAAAAAAAATATTAATTATATTTAATATTAAAATTTAAAAAATTATAATAATGAATTAATATGAATTTACGATCCAAACAAAAAATCTTCTAACCAATTCATCCATTATTATCCAAATAATGGCCCTCCAATCATTCAGTGCCAAGTATGCATCGCAACTTAACTCCCATGTGGTCCCGCACATCAGGAGATCACGCACAGTCTAGCCCCTCATCCTCTTTCCATCCTCTCGCACGAAAACACTCCAGAAACGTCGCTTTCCCCCTAATCGTGACCTTCACCGTCTACACGATTAATAGCTCCACCCAATCCTTGACTTATTCCACAAACGACCACCACCCCAAATACAAAACTTCAAGCATCTCAGAGGCAAGCATTTTAAACCAACGGTTAGAATGCAAAAACAACCACAAAAATCCATCTAAGACTCTTTTTCCCTATCAATATCACTAGAGGCTTCTTCGAAATTCTCGTCCTCCACCATTATTCACTTCTTTTGATAGATACTTTGAGAAAACAACAAAAATGCAGTTCATGAATCAATGTCTCCTGATCTGGCAATATCAAAGCGATCACGTTTCCTCAGGAAAAATAGAAATTCCTAAAGTCAGTTGTGTTTTTGACACCATATTTCTTGAAAAACAAGAAGTCAATAGCCACACAGTTCAACAGAACGACATTTACTTAAATGGGCAACACCAGAGAAGATTGAAAATAAAATAAGATCTCTGATCCAAGTTATATTTCCTGAAGTGGGCTTCTTCAAACCTAAGTTATAATTCCTCAGGCTAGAGGAGGAGCCTGCGAAACCAAACCAAAGAAAAAAGGTTAAATTTCAGATGAAGATTTCGTTGAAGAAATGGGTATTTATAAGCTCATCACCAGCAGATCTATCTGGTACTTTTCTTCTTTGTGATTCTCAACCACAAAGATCGTTGAATTCCTGCATAACATTCCCAAAAAAATAAAAAATAAAAAATCAGATATTAGTTCACAGCTTTACAAGCTCTGGACAGAAAAGTTCAAAAATAAAAATCTAAAATGCTCACGTTTTTTTCTCTTTCGCATCGTCGCAATTTTTTGGAAATTAAATAGTTAAAAAATAAAGTTTTAAAAATGTAAATTAGAAATAAATAAATAAATAATATTTTAGTAGGATAAAAAAAATAGAAAGAATATTTTAAAAGACTAATGGAATATTATAAAAATAATACTTTAATATAATAGAGAAGAATAGANTTAACAGCCCAACCATCCCGCAGCGTTTCTCAATTACTAATGGTCTTTATTATGAAATAAAAATCGTTAAATCCTTAAAGAAGTAATATTGATATTCTAATTATTTAGAAAATAATATTAGAAGGCTCTCACGGAAGAAACTTTATAAAAAGGATAAAAAGATTTTAAAGAAATAGGAAAATCTAGAAATACTATTTTTTATTAATTTATTTTAATATAATAATATAATAAACTATTATGTTGAACATAAATACTACAAAATTTTACTTTTTCTTAATTATTTAATTATACACTAACTATTGTATTTGTTTTTGTTGATATTCATTTAGCTCTTATCTTAAGCCTTGATTGAGCTGACCTTAGACCGATGAATATATAGTAAGTAGGGTAATGATAAGGTTATTACCCTTTTACCACCTCTTTACTATTCTTAGTGTATTTAAAATTTTTTATTTTTTATTATTTTTTTAAGTATTTTTTTAACATTCTTAATCATCAAAAAAAAATTTAAAAAATATACAACTTCACTAATAGTCACTTTCTTAGCCATTAAGTAAAAAAAAATTAAAAAATAAAACGAGTAGTAAAAGGATGGTAAAAGGATAGTAACGCTATCATTATTCATAGTAACTATATATAGATGAAGACAATGGAGGACAAGATCATTGCTGTTGTTTTAGGCTGTGTTTGGGTAGTGCATTGATCTGACTACTATTTAATATTTTATTATTATTTTTCACTACTTTTCGCTATTACTCAATATTTTATTATTACGTTTTTTACTATTATTCACGAATCATCTGAAATAATCTCACTAGCCAAATGTAACCTAAGACTTTAGTAGATTAGGTATATTAAGGTTGTGTTTGGATATTGGATTGAGTTGAGTTGAGCTGAGTTGAATTCTTTATGAATAATAGTAAGTTGAAATGGTGAAGTGAGCTTTGTAGGGTCCATCTAAGATGAGTTTTAAATGTGTTTGGATGTTAAGATAAGTTTATTTATATTTATGAAAAGTTGAAAAAGGTTGTGGATCCTGCGTATAAATAAGTGTTGAATTGAAAAATATTGTGGGTTCTACGTATAAAGAGATTTGAGTTGAAATAAGTTTAGTAATTTAAGAATTGAGTGTTTATATATTAGATACATGTTAAAATTAAACTGAATTAAATTGATCTTATTTGAATCTAACAAGTAAACAAGACCTAAGAACATTCACATTGGTATCCCCGTGATGGTTCGTTAGTCAAATTTTAGTAAAGAAAGATGAAAAGTGAAAGAAAAGTTGGTTACATCTGACTCCCCAAATTAACTTTTAAAATTTCAGGGATAGTAAGTGGGGAGTTATTACTGAAGCAAGTCTCTTTTCTTTTTTCTTTTCTTTTTTTTAATTCTGAATTCAATTATATATTTAGATATATTAGTTATTCCTGCTCTTTCTTAAAAATTAGAGACGATATCATAAAAATAAATTTTATTATTTTGTTAATGTGAGGCAGGTTATATTTTATATCTTTAATAATATTAAATAAAATCATTTTTACTAATACATAAATTATTTTATGAGAGAAGAATTGGTCTTATTTATACAAAAATAAAATAAGATTTATAGGGATATGACTGGTTGAGAGCAAATTTTTATTTAGAAAAATTTTACTCACGACCACTATATCACACACTACACATAATGTTTTTATTTTTTCCTCTTATTAAATATTTGGTGTATGGATAATAAGTAAAAGAAATTATTTATTTAAGCAATAATAAAACAAAAATAAAATAAAAAAATAAAAATTATGTGTGTTATGTAAGATAGGGATGAGTTTATTCCTTTTTTATTGCGAGAGCAAGTTTTTTAAATTATGAAGACTGGTGAAAGATGAATTTGAAATATTATCACTGAAAACAAACAGGTATTTTAAAATATGACCATTTGTTTTTGATGAATTTTTGGAAATTAAATAGTTAAAAAATAAAGTTTTAAAAATGTAAATTAGAAATAAATAAATAAATAATATTTTAGTAGGATAAAAAAAATAGAAAGAATATTTTAAAAGACTAATGGAATATTATAAAAATAATACTTTAATATAATAGAGAAGAATAGAGAGTGAGATTTACATGTTTTGAAGATGCTGGTTAAATACAGAAAATGTGGTTTTTGACTAGATTTTAGCTAAATTTTTACAGCATTTGGATGATGAGATAAATTAAGTTGAGTTATTAATAATAATATTTTATAAGTCTTATTGAGATAGGTTTAATTTTTTTAAATTGAGATAAGCTTAATTTTTTAAGTTGAAATATATTAAATAGGTTGAGATGAATTTAATTTTTTTTATAGGAAATTGAAAAAGTAATATATTTCATCAATAATTAATTTAAAATAGATCGAGATGAATTGAGTTTGGTTCAACAACCTAACAAAGGGAGACGGGTGTGAACACTCTGAGGTCTCATTTCTTTTTACAGATGAGATGAGATAAGTTATGATAAAAGTTGAAATTTGAATAAAATATTATTAGAATATATTTTTTAATATTATTTTTTTTTTAGATTTAAAAAAATTAAATTTTTTGTTTTATTTTATGTGAATATTTAAAAAAATTATAATAATTAAATAAAAATAATTATGAAAATAAACTAGATCTAAGTGCGTGCTTGAATTATACGACTCGAACAATATAAATCCAATTGACAATTTAAATAAAATAATAATAATCAAAGTCTGATCTCCTCCAATAAATATATATATATATATATATATATATATCATCGGTCATTATTGCAGGTATATAGATAAGCATGGTCCCACTACATTTACTGTATATATCTAGGCTCTGACATATTAATTTGTCACATTCGATCCAATTAATAATTTTTTTTTGGAAATAGCTGAGGTTGCACTGGGATTTAAGATTCGAGATCTTATCTTAGAATCCTCATAAATAATTTAAAATTCCTCTTTCTTTCTTCCTTTCGAAAAAATGACATCAGTTGTACGGAATTTCAGATTTGAGATCTTATCTTAGAATCCTCGTAAATAATTTAAAATTCTTCTTTCTTTCTTTCGAAAAAAAATGACGTCAGTTGTACTGAAATTTCAGATTTGATATCTTACCTTCGAATCCTCATAAATAATTTAAAATTTATTTTTCTTTCTTTCTCTAAAAATAAAAAAAATGACATCAATTATATTAAGATTACAAATTTGAGAGTTCTCATAAATAATTTAAAATTTTTCTTTCTTTCTTTCTTATCTTTTGGACAAGAAAAATGCTTGAAGCAACCGAGAGAAGACACTGCGGCATAACCGCGTCCTATGTGGCATTAAATAAAACGCACAGTTTCATTTCTTCGTATCTCAAAACCGTTCATTCTCATTTCCACACTTCGTCTTAACGTCTTTATCTTCCCTAACCATTCCTTCATCTCAAAATCGAATAAGCACATTTGTTCCTTCATCTTCCCTAAGCACAGACGTACCCACTTCATCTTCCAGCACAGAGAGGTTCCTTCGACTTCCAGCTCCTCTTCCAGAATAAAGGTTCATTTTTCTTCCAGATCAGAGGTGTTTACTTTGGAGGGTTTGTTCTCCTCTTTCTGAGATGGTGAGGAGTTAGGTTTTGGATTTTGCTTCAATTTCCCTTATTCAAGCTCCGTTATCTCGGCTTGGACTCTTCTTTCTTGTTCCTGGAGCTCTTGGATATATTCAATGGCATCTTTGATTATCAAAGCCTTATCCATCTAAATGTCAACCAAAGGATATTTGTACTATTAACATACCAAAAAGGGGAATTCTTCCTTTTAAAAAAAGAAATGAAGCCTATAATTCAACGCGAAGTGATGAACAGTAACAAAACGACCTTCGTCTTCTCCACGAACCCAAACTAAATAAAAAATAATTAAACCTTGTTGGTGCTTAGCAACTCAGTATTTCATTTGTCGTTAACTAATTGTGAAATAAGAGAAATCTTATGCAACAGATCGGTATAAAGTAAGAAAAGGGATTGAGCTCAATGAAGATTGTTTTCGCAAGCCTCCCAGAAAAAAAATGTCCCAAAGGAAGTCGACGTTTAAGTCCACCTTCTTCTCCACCACCTCGATACGGAGAGGGAAGCCGTTGGCGACTCCCTTGATGTTCGACGACAGCNCGATACGGAGAGGGAAGCCGTTGGCGACGCCCTTGATGTTCGACGACAGCATGTTGTGAGTTAGCAACCTCATCTCTCTCTCTCTCTGCCGCTTTCTTTTTTCTAACTCTGCAATGGACTGGGAGGGGGTCCTTTCGCCTCTATGCAGAGGGTCTAGGCTTTTCTGAAGGATGGAAATGCCTTTTTTGAAGTAACAGTTTCTAAGTTTTTCATTGAACAGAAAAATGAAAGGGAAAGAAAGAGAGAGGAAGAAAGAAAGACGGAAAAAAAAAAAAGTGGGTCCCAACTATGTCAGTCGGTTGCATCACAATTGCAAATGCCGGTTGTATGTAGCAAAGTTGTTTTGACAATCCTTTTAATGACAAATGTTAGCTAACATCTATTTTTACTTGTTAACCCTTCTAATCCTCTTTGGGTCGAAAATATATACAATATATATTTATATAGATATCTGTATATATTTATATAAGCAGTGTCTTGTCATTTGCAAGCCTAAATGACTATTACTGGATCCCGACTACAACAAAATCAGATTCTTCATCTCCAACCTCCGAATTTGATTAGAGATAGAGATCATTTTAAATTTCGACTCTGACTCCGATCAGGGGGCCACTCCAACTCTAGAAGGAGTTGTTGGAGTCGGATTCATTTCGGAGTTGGGCCAAATCTAACAGTCGGATTGGGCCTTTTCTTAACTTATTTTTGGGCCTTCTTATATCTCTTTTCTATAACACGTTCTCCTCAATTTTTATACCCCATTGTTAGTTTTTTAGCCAAACTAAGCTACCAAAGTCCAAATACTAAAGATAATCTAAATCTATAATAGAAATTATAACACAACATGTGTAATCAATGTTTTGAATACCGTACTGGTACCGTTTCGTGTACTATTTCAAGATAGTCGATATATGAGTAAATTATATATATATAAATTATATTCCAAAATAATAGTTTATATATGAATAAATTATATATAAATACATATATAAAAATTGCAAATAGCCTAATCTGAATTGGGAGTCAAAAAATGAGCTTATAGTTTGAAAAAATGAATAACAAAAAGAAGAAAAAATTAAAGGCCGAAATCTCGACCCATACAGGCCGAAAAATCGGCCGGTATGATCGGTATTTTGGCCAGTACGAAATATATGTAATACCTGCACCGGACCAGTGGCCGGTACGGCATATACCAGCCGTACCAGTCGGTATGGTACGATATTTAAAACATTGTGTCTAACACCCCACTTCCTTACCCCATTAGGTTAACCCTAGATTTTAGAAGAATACTGACTTTCGTTATACAAGCTTAGTTTGATTTCTTTCTTCAAGCTTTGATTCAAATTTTCCTTCTTTGATCATCCATTTCGAGCATTCATTAGTCATACTTGCATTTTTATTGAGCCTTAATACAAGTCATTTTGTAAGGTGACATGTCAAATCCTAAAACCGTTTCATTTGGCAACCATATGTATTTTGTGTTCAATGGACCAAAATACCCTTAGCCCAGATTATTTTCAAGGATGATTATGTCTTTAGTTCCATGAATTTTCTATGAAAAATCCTTACTGTTGATTGTGGAAAAACCCTAGATGAAACCCTAAATATTTTTAAAATGTCGATTTTGCCCTTGGGAATTTAGGTCAACCCTTTTTTATTTTATTTTTCTTTTTATTTTATTTTATTTTTGTTCTATTTAGGCCACCTCTCAACCATCCAATCACCACCATTTGAGCCACCATAGAGGGCACTTGATTACATTTTACCTAGTCACTAGAAACTGAGGGAGTAAGATAAGAGAATAAGACAAAAATTGCTAACCATTGCCCTAACCCTAACCGCCGGTCATTAAGAGCTTAAACCTTAGTATTAATTACACCACATTTTCTCTCTCCACCACCACAAGGAAACTCTCTCTCTCTCTTTCCTTTTGGTTGATTCTCTTACAACCTAGACTATAACACCCCGTATTTTAACGTATTTTTATTGAAGGATTACTTATATAAATTCAAAATTTATTCTCTTGTTCTAAAGTTGTTGGATATTTAGTTGGTTTATTTTTATGATTTTTATTTTGTGAAAATTATTTTGATGTGCTTTCTTAATATTAATTATTGTTATGCATTTAAATTTCTCCTTATTTTTAATTAATTTATTGTTGGGCTTAATTATTTTATTTTCATTCAAATCACTACATTTGAATTATTTTATTTAATTTGTTGTTTTAAAATTATTTTCATTTGATCATTTTTGTAACCCAAGATGTGAGAATTGGACCTCATTTATTTCCCTCTATTTTTCTTTTCCTCTTTTTCTTTCTTTTCTTTTACTTTCTTTCCCATTTCTTTTCTCCTCTCTCTCTCTTCTCCCGCACGCTGCGTCCGCTACCTCTTCCCCGTGCATTTTCTTCTTCTCCACCCAGCCACAGCCGCACGGAGCCGTGTCCGACACCGCCCCTCCCATTAGCTTCCTCACCGGCCGGCGACCATTCCCCTTCAATCACAGCCCCTATCTCGTTGTCGTTCTCCTCCACGCACGGCTTGAAGCCGCGGTGTTATCTTCGACCACTTCATCCTCGACCTCTTAGCAACCCAATGCATCCATTCCCAACTCCAATCCGCCACCGGTGAAGTACATCCAACTCCATTTCCATTTTGGGTTTTTTGGTCTTCAACCGCCGCCCACGCCGCCACCCACGGCCAACCACCACCACCACTAGCTTCACCGACATCCCTAAGTCATTCTCTATCAATCTCGGGTTTTCGTTTGTACCCATTCAAAAGTGAGTTTTTGAGACCAACGGCCACAGTGCATTTTGCACTGTCCTGTTGCTGTGTCGACACCTCTTGTACCTCCGTGATCCTTCAAAAATTATAAAATAGCACTGTAAATATTTTCTCAAAGAAATTTCGTGATTTAAATGTATTTTTGCACTAACTCATTTCTCTGTGATCTGGTTGGTTTTGCCGAACTGAGTTCGAGGAGTAAGGGGTCGGATGGATTGGTGGATGAAGTTGTTTGTGTGTTTAGGCTGTGTTGAGTGTTGTTGGATGTTAGTTATTGAGATGTTTCATGTACATGGCATATTTGCACGCATGATCATGTTTGTAAAGGAAACTGGGTTTTCGTGTAATTGCATTTATGTTCATGTGTTTATAGAAAACTGGATTTTCATGTGAAAGGATTTCTAGGTGAAAGTGTGTATCATGACCCCAAGCCGAGATGGGGCATTATCTCGGTGGAGCTCCTCGGGTCACTCGGGAGCGGAATATACTGAGTGACGTCCCCTGGATTGTCGCTGGGCGACAATGGGATCGGACGAGATGGTCTTGTGCTGACTCCGTGACCCCTCTGCTGACGAGGGCTAGAGGATGCTTGGCCACGAACACTCTGGGCACGGAACTGGGCATCGCTCGTTGCGTAGAGGATGCTTGGCCATGAACGCGCTAGGCGCGAAACTGGACATCGCTACGAAGCCAGGATGTACGGGGTCCCTAGGGGAGATCATGGTGCATATGGTAATAATGGATTAATGGACTATTTTCTGAAAAAATAGCGTGTTGGATATGGATTTTGTGTGAATCATTTTCTGGGAAAATGTTTTACGAATATGTTTGGGCCAAAATGGGATTTTGGCATGTGTTGGAAAATGATCATTTTCGGAAAAAGTGATGTTTTGAGAATAATGCATATTCATCATATGCATGCATGTTGGTAGCATTAATGCATTAATAATCTCGTGGTTGTTTGGTTTATACTTACCTGCGGTACCATTTTTGATAATGCAGATGAAGCTGAGGGTGAGCCTGAGGATTCGGCTCCGCCCGAGGAGTGATTTGGGATCACTCATTTTATTTTGGGACTTGTATTATATTTTATTTAGGATAACTGTATAACTCTTTTAAAACCTCTTTTACTGACGTTTAAATTGTGTTAACAATTCTAGTACTTAGTTGACTTAAATTATCCCCTGCGTTGTTTTGTACATTGTTGCATGTACACACACTTGGCACTATCGTTGGGATCCGTGACCGTGTTGTCACAATCCGGGTGTCTCAATTCCCGTGTTCTTGTACATGGGGGTCGGGGGCACCACATAGACACCATCATGCTAACCTACATGGAGAAGCTAAACTTGAGAGGCATCATGAGCCACCACCCAAACCGCCCAATGAGGAAGCAGCCATGCCCAACACTGCCTTCACTTCTTGGGCTATATAAACCCCTCTTCACCTCACTTCTTCCTTACTTCACTTCACTTCCTCTCTTCTCTCTAAGTGTTCTTGAGTGTTCTTGTGTGTTCTTAGAGTTTGAGTGGGAAGCTTCAAGGACTCCAATCTTTGTGAGTATTCCCTCTCTTGATCTTAGTTTCCTTTTTCTTTTCTTTTTTTGGTTTAAGGTGTTAGTAGTTATTTTTAAGCATGAGGATCCTTTGTAGCCGAGTTGCATATTTAGGATAGGGTTAAGATTAAGTGTATTTCGTTTTTAGGAAATTAGCTATGGCATGATTAATTATGGTATAGTTTGATCATAGGATTATTTATAGGGGTTTAGATTAAGATGAAAACCATGCCATGACTGGTTTTAAGTTCTATCTTATTTTAATCATCAAAGCATGAATGATTCGACTTTTAATCATGCTTCATTTGAGGAAATTAACTTATTTTACTTAGGCTTGAAATGTGAGCATTTAGAAGGCCTTCTGATTGGGATAACAAGAATGCATGATAATTAGCTTGTCAATGATAGGACCATACCATGCATCATTGAGGTTTAGTTAGCATTTTAGAATTTCTTTTAGGCATGACTAAGTGTTGGGATGAACTTGCTCAAAATAAGTTTTTAGCATTTCATTGAGGATTTTAGTGTGCATGTTTCTTTGAGGATTTTTGCTTCGCATGCATTCATAAGGATTATTAGAGAGTTTATTTAGGCATTAAATAGAGTGCACGCCATGCATTTCATGAGATAGGTTATCGAAGTTTCAATGGTTTAGATAGCATGCATCATTTAGACGTCTAAGGGCATTTTCATAATTTCCCTTTTCATGTCACTATTTATTTTCCTTAAGTTAGTTAGATTCTAACTTAGCATAATTTATTTCACAGCCAGTACCTCTTCGCTTACAGCTCCAGTAATCTGTAAGTTGGTCTCTAACTTACACATTGATCGATTATTTATGAATTATTGATAAATGTCATTATTATAACTATAATTTTTGCATGAACTATCATATCATTGTTTGCATTCAAATATCATTTTTGTACCACTGATATGCATATCATGAAAAATCACTTTTTTTCAAAAGCCTTTGCATGAAAATTATTTTATCACAACCCCAAAGGCTAGGATGGGGAAGTATCCTAGTGGAACTCCCCTATTCACTCTAGAGTGATTAAATATGGAGTGGTAACCCCTGGGTTGATGAAGAATAGTCAACAGATTTCGAATGAGTTCTTTTTAAAGAACTTCGGAGCGATGTCATACGCTACAATACCAAATGTTGGTGGGTGTACATGTTATGATTTTTACGATGTTATGTTATATTACCAATGCATTGAGAACGAATCTATATACAACGTAGTTTCAATATGAGTTGTACTACGGTCACCGGCAAGTACTCATAGTACATATGGGGAACTGTGACGATACCATACATAACGTTAATTCCATGATTTTTATAAGAAAATACTAATTTTTTATGATGAAAGTGAAATTATGTTCTCTGTAAAAAAAAATATGCATAAAAAATCTATTTTTTTTTTTAGAAATCTGAATGAGAGACAAATAAAACTTTTCTGCATTTGCATGCATTTCATGTTTATCATTCTTCATGCATAGTCTATCTTTCTGCACGTTGGTTGTCTAACTTACTGAGATTTCAAGTAAATCTCACCTCTTGTGGACCCATTATCATTTCACTCAAAATAATAGAAGTTGTAGATGCAGATGGACCCAATGGTCCAGTGGATCAAGAGGATTGAGAAGGAACCAGACATAAAATAGGATTAATTAAAAAACAATAAGGAAAGGATTTCAATTAAAAAACAATTTATAATGAAATGACTTTGATTAAAAAACAATTTATAAAGAAAGTATTTTAATTAACAACATTTCAGTATCAACATTCCAAAGTCTGCAACTTTCAGTATTAGCCAAGCTACAGTACGTTGGAGCCAATTTTACACAATAAAATAATATTTGGTCATGCTATAGTAACTAGCCAAATTTAGAAAATTAGATGGAATTATTGTAGCTCAAAGTTCAAGCATTTAGCTTCGGCTAGCCCATTGTAGGTCAATTTTAGAGCATTGGCAATGGTCTAGCCATTGCCAAGTCTAAAATTTGGCTAGAATTTTAATTTTTAGCTATAATATCAATTTTTGACTAGGTGAGCCCACATTGGACTAGCCATTATAAATTTAAAATAATAATATAATATTATATTTTTTATTTTTATTTTTATTTTTATTTTTTGCAAATACAATTTATATATTTCTTAGATCTTCATGCTTTGTAGAAATAATGTGTCTACTCTATCAATCAATAGAAATAATGTGCATGACATACATGTTTTACCATTCAAAGAGAGAGGGAAGTGATGAAATAATTAAATATTGTTTTCCATTGTGAATAGTAGCTAGCCATATTTGGAGAAGACTTAAGATTTACTATTCATCAAGTCTTAAGCTTTGGACCATTGGCTAGTCCAATGTAGAGACTTTTTCTCACATCTAGCTAAAGTTTAGACTTGCACTGGCATTTGGTTAGTCCATTGCCAATGCTCTTAACACTTTTAGCTATAATTTGATGAGCAACTTCCATTTTGCTAGGCCAATGCCAGTGCTCTTACAAAGGACGATGGACACGAAACAAACTGAAATTCAGCAGTGCATACCACCCTCAGACAGATGGATAATTAGAAAGGACCATCCAAACCTTAGATGACATGCTAAGGGCGTGTGTATTAGATTTTAAGGGACCTTGGGAGCAGCACGTCCCAGTTATTGAATTTGCGTATAATAATAATTGCCAGGCAACTATCTAGATCGCCCCTTATGAGGTACTTTATTGACGAAAGTGTAGGTCACCTATTTGTTGGGATGAAGTAGGAGAGACTTGGTAACTCAAACCCGAGAGAGATGACAAAAAAAGTCAAGCTTTACGGACACTAATGGATACCACCCAAACTAGGGAGAAAAGTTACGCTGATACTAAGAGGAGAGAATTAACCTTTGAGTAAAGCAATTGGATGTACCTCAAGGTATCCCCAATGAAGCGTGTTAAGAGGTTTGGGGTAAAGGGGAAGTTGAGCCCAACATATATTAGACGTTACCAAGTAATAGAAAGGGTTGGCCTAGTGGCGTAACGAATTTAGTTGCCTACAGAATATGAAAGTATTCAAAGCATGTTTGACCTTTTATCATTAGGAGGAGTTTCGAGAACCAAATCTGGTGTAATTACAACCAAATCTTACGTATGAAGAGAAGCTCATACGTACCATAGATAAGAAAGAGAAGAGATTGAGGTCTAAGGTCGTAGCCTTGATAAATGTGCAATGGGGAAATGCGAGAAACAAGGAGTTTACATGAAAAAGTGAGTGGGTCACATGGGAGCAATTCCCACATTTATTCGAGCCCAATTATGAGTTGTAATGCATGAGGAAAGGGTAAGATGGACAATGCTTGGGGAAGGATGCGGCTATAAATAGGTCATCATACTCCTTAAACTCTCAACTCAAATCTGCAGCCTTGGGAAGATGAAATGGTGTGATAGAAAAGAACTACGAGGAAGGTAGCCATGCCTCCCAAAGTCATACAATGATTCATAGTGGAAAGTTGTGAGAAAGAAAGGAGATAGGTCGAACAATGACTGATAACGCAACCGAGATGAGGAGAGTGCTCGAAGGGTCAGGGATCTAATATCTGAAATGTTGGATCACGTCAACACAAGTTCAACGCAAAGCGAAGGGAAGAGAATGGTTCCAGAATGTGACAAGCAAGATGAGGGCAAGGGTGAAGATTTACCAACATCCTGAACCTAACCTGAGCACTAGGATACAAAGATACCACTACATGTGGACTGGGTTGAAGAAGAAGACAGAGGAGACATGAGGAGCCATCTCATGTCTTGACCCCAAATGATGAAGTCCAATATGCTGACGCGATTGAGGGAAAGCCCCATTTTCAATTGAAGGCTACCAAAGGCATCGACAGGTCCCCCATCTGAACTCGCCTCCCTTGAGAGGATCAGACAAGGGAGAGCCCTCACTGACTTCCAAGGACAAAATTCTTTATAAGGAGGGGAAGATGTGAGGGTCCTGCTGAACGCGAAAGGGGACAAACTATTCATAGAGTTGAAGGAAAGTCAAAGATGAAAAGCACTCAAATGGTCTAAGGAATCAACAGTGGGAGATGCGAAGTGTAGCTGATCCAACATCTGGGCAAGCAAGCACCTTGTAGGAAGTCGGCTGACATGTCCTAGAGCGAGGTAGAGATGAGGGTAAACACCATGGCTAGCTACAAGAAAAGTCACCTACCATGGAGGCAAGAACGAGGAGTTGAAGGGATTTATGAGCTCAGGTGACATATGAGCTACCCGCCCAAGGCAAGAAATGATCACTCACCAAAGAGGAGCAACAATCAAAGTCTGACAAAACCAGACATGGGAACTTTTTGAGATAACACATAAGGGCTCAAAAAAGTGTCAGCACTGTACAAGTGGCTCTACAATGAAAGGTGAAGGTGTGACAAGTCATGTCGTCAAGACTCAGAAGTATGGCCCAACGCCACATGGAGAACCCTCATTCAAGAAAGGATTGAGGAGTTGGCAGATTGTAATGTGTGCAGACCATACCCCGGTCACCTATCTTTGTCATCCCATAGTGTGACAAGACAAAGATTATGGACTTCTATCTAAGCATACTTGGAGTCTAAGATACGTCAGAAAGGATATCTAACAATCCCACTCTAATTAAAGGACGTATACGTGGGACAAGATCTTGCTTTTGAGACTTTATTCACAAATAAACTAGAGAAAGAGACTGCTGCAAAAAGCAAGAAGTAGAGAGGCAAAGAGATAACTCCCGAGCTAGGAAGGTTACATTTTAAGACAGTGTTGTGTAATGTATGGTGAATGTTATGTGTAAGAGGCATTGCATTTAGGGGTGCTACTCGCACCCCTCGAGCGGGGGGACCCCATCCCGCACCACGCTACCCGCGAGGGTGGGGGGTGGGGTTTTGACTCCCAGCACCCGACCCCACACATGGCGAGCGAGGCTAACCCCTCATCTATCGGCCCCCCCATCCCTCCCCCTCCCCCCCCGGGGCCCTGCCAAAATGGGCCTACCGTCCACTAGTCCCAAAACATATTTCTAGGCCCAAAAGTGGGCATAAACATATTTCTACGTCGAAAAATGGCTCAAAACTTGTTTCTGGGCTATTTTGGGCCATAAATTTTTAAAAGCTAACTGAAAAAAATAATACAAAAATTAATAATAATTTATGGTATTATAATATTGAAAATTAAGAATTTGTATACTACAAAGTTGCAACTAATAATCCTAAATAAGCTATTAGGATAATATAAATTAATCTAAAAGCATTAAAAATTTTCACATAATTTAAATGAATAATAATAACAAAAATAAGTAACAAATTGTAGAAAGATTACAATTGATCTAGGAATATCATTTCAATTTTCGAGTTGACTTTGACATTTGAATTTGGGGTGGCCAGTGATCACGGTGGTGGGAAAGTCAGTGAGTTGTGCTATGAGACTGAGATCATAAAACCTGAAACATTAATAAAAAAATAAATTAGAATTACAAACATGCAGTAGGTATGTAAAAAATACAAATACAAAAAGTACTAACAAATATGAGATTGTGATCAAAATAAGAATGAGATCATTGGGATTAGGATTGGCATATGATAGTGAGACTATAAAAGGTAAAAAAATACAAGAAAAACAATTAGAATTACCAGATATTATATAAATACAAAAATAATAAATGGACAAATTATACAAACCAATGGAAAATGTCAATGGTGGGTCCAATACACACGAAGTCATATTGCAACCAATGTAGACATAACGTCATGTATCGCTACAACAATTATATGTGAAATTAGAAGCAGTTAAATGAATATAAGTAAATTAAAATAACGAAAGAAATTCAATGGATTAAAAGTGATTACCAAATACAGGCTGATCACCACCCTCCTCCTCATTGACCTCCTCAAAGTTCTTCACATTTGTAATAGAAATTCGGGTCCCTTTGATCCAATCCTAAGTGAAATCAATGTCTCCTCCATAGTGTTAGTAGACAATGAACTCAGGAATAGATCAAATATGCGCCCTCTGGTGCTAAAGGCCGACTCTAAGGTTATGGTACTAATAGGGATGGCCAAAATACTTAGGGCTATAGCCTATGTCTCCAAGGATAAAATACTTCATGGCATTGGTTTTCCACCAAAATAAGATATCAAACCTCCGCGTAAATGGGTGTAAATCCGATGTCAAGTATCTATCCAACTCCACCTGGGCCTCTATAGGATGACGAACTAGGGGGTCCTGCTCCAACCTCTCTACTCACTCCAACCTATGCATTTTTCCAACCCCGGCTCTAGAAGGAGACGAGGGTAGGTGTAGGTGCCAGAATATTACCATGGAAAACTCATCAAGCAATCTATCAAAGGTTTCCCTAACTCTTGCTGCAATATGATTCACTCATGTCATCCCTTGCGCCAATCCCAAGCTATAATACCTGGGCCCAAAACCCAAGCCCAGACCAGATGGAAACCCAACCCTTCAAGATGAAATGAAGCCGTTTAGGTAAGTTTTCTCCCCCATTTCAGTTTCTTCTGCACGACGGTTTTGGTTTCTTTTCTTCCCCTTCAATTTCTTCATCCCGAAAATCCCTCCACCCCAATTTCCATCTTCCCCACGTCCTTACGGTTTTGATTTTGATTTTTCTTTCCTTTCCTCCCTTTACTTAGATCTCTCTCACTACTACCTATTCTCTTCTCTTGCGGTTTGTTTTCCATCCTCACAAATCTCTTCCTCATTGGGCAACTTCACCATTCCTCCATGTCACGCACCATCACCATCAAGGCGCCATCGCAAGTGGGCCTCATCAACGCCGATTTGCCTACCCCGTCGAGCAATGCCACACACCACGGTCATAACCGTTGTCAGACGCCCTCCACGCCGGTAAGCCCACTTGTCATTCACTTTTTCTCTTTAAGTTTTGGATCTCTCTCTCTCCCTCTCTCCCTCTCTCCCTCTCTCCCTCTCATCCTAACTCTCTGATCTCACTCTCACTCACGCACACACTGAGACTCTCACTCACTCTCAGATTTCACTCGCACATACACTCCGACCCTCACTCATAATCTTTTCCGCAAATTTTTTTTCCCCATCGAGCAGTGCCACCCACCATGGTTAGCACCGTCGTCGAGCATTCTCCACGCCGGTAAGCCACTCTTCATTCACTCCCTCATTAAGATTCAGGTCTCACCCTCTGTGTTCATCGTATTACCTGAAATAGTGATATTTGATTTTACTTTTATTTACTTTAAATATTTTATTTAATTATTTCTACTTTACCAATTGTAGAGTCGTGTGACACCTTTCTGTTTGTGTGTAAGCAGTTGCTACCAACACCCTTATATTCTTCCCTTTCCTTTGTACACGAACTCAAACGTTGGTAAGCCCCTTTGCTGTCTCAAATTGTAATTCGTTGCCCTTCTTGATTTATTTATTTTCCCTTTATCATACAATATTCCCTCGCTAACCCCCGAAGTTTCTCACTCATGCAGTGCATACCTTTCTTAGAACTATAACAACACCTTCTTGCCACGAACAGAGGACTAGCAACGTAAATTTTTTGTTAACTACACATTTTATATATATGGCATATTTTGGAGGTTATGTTGTCTCTTTGGCCTATTAGAAATAGTGAATTGGGTTATTTCTGGTTGAGTCGCTGTTGTGAAGAGTCTCTTGATTTGTGAAAAGTCTTTTGGCGTAAGATTGGATGAGTTAGTAGTTGTGGTAGGTTATGCGGGATATGGAGTTATGTGGTTGTCCGGAGTTATTAGTGGGTTTTTTGAGCTATATGTGGGCTGTGTTAAGAGGTTTGTTCATGTTGATATTTTGAGTTTGATGTTGTTTAAAACGGATTGATAAGTTACTTTTGGGAACTGGTAAGTGGTATTGGGTTGGTTGATTTGGGTTAATATGCTTGTCCTTGAGTATTTGACTTTGGGAATAAGTCGATTAACTAAGAAGTATGAATATACACTTGACAAATGTGACACCCCCAAATTCCGCTTGGGATTGGGCGGACATTTGAAGCGTCGAGATATGCAACACAAAGTTACTTGCCCCCGTTCATGACATATAAGATGCAATGTTCCTAACATGCATCTAGCATTATGCAATATTAGCAGCGAATAATAAATTTTTTTCTTTTTTTCTATAGCAATACTATGCACCAAACTGAAATATCTCAAATACTTAAAACATACTTCATACTTCATACTTAACAACATACTAAACAACTAAGATCACAATAATAGTCCATATGATTATGATCAAAAGAGTGCTGGAGATTGAACTCCACAAATACAAGTAGTAACCTGAGGTAACTACTGTACTACCATCTACGTCGCACCATCGCTTAGTCGATTGTTTCCAGTTGGTCGATTCCCGTTTCTCCTTCAGATCCTGTAACAAGATCTACCATTCGGGGGGAATGGTAGTTGAGACTACCACAGTGAGATTTGATTACAAATCTCAGCAAGTTAACAGGAAACTTCCACACAGGTTAATGATGCATGCATGGTAGTAAAAGCATGAATACATAATCAAATCATAAGTAATCATAGCGTAACTTGAGATACAACATAACATAACTGGCATAACTTAAACTGAAACTGAAGCTTAGCATGAACGTGACTTGAAACATAACATGAACTTGAAACATAGCATGAACGTGAACTTGAAACATAACATGGACCTGAGCATGACATAATATTAATGTGAACTTGGAACATAACGTAAACGTGAACATAACATAACATGAACTTGAAACATATTCTTGTCTCATGGGATTACCATGATTGCGTGAACGTAAACTTAAACATAACATAATGTGAAACATGACTTGAACGTGAAATATATAAACTTGGAATCTTATTCAATAGACTTAATTATTAAAGTGACCATATGGGTGCTACACAGGTCCCCTTGAGCCGTGTGTCCCTGCCAATTACCGCATTACATCACAGGTTTCTATACCAGCTGTGAGTGCGTTGATACGTACTCCATAGTTGTTGTGGCCCCACGTATTCTACGTGTCACAATTGTTGTGTCTCACGTAATGTATGTTCCACAGTTGTTGTGGCCCCATACTTCATGCTCCACAATTGTTGTGGCCCCATGACTTATTTGTTTGTGCCACACTTGTTATGGACACACGTAACATAATGTGTGGCACCATCGGCATTAGTGTCTAGCGCACTCCGATGACCAGCTAATTAAACCTCATTCGCAACCTGTTGACTGTACTTCGTCAACCCAGAGAATTTCACACCTATTTAGACACTCCAACGTGAACAAATGAGTTTCACTAGGATATTACCCTATCCTAGAGCTTAGGGTCATGATTGACATGAATAACTTAACTGGCAGACATGAGATTTCGTAACGTGATGTAACATGAACGTGACATAAAAGACAGAAGTCCTGACATAGCGTAATGTTACATGAACGTAAGACGATAAACATGACATACTTTGAAACATAAATGTAACAGAGAACATTTCATAACATGGCATACATGTAACAGGCAATATTTCGTAACAAGGCGTACCATGTAACAGACAACATTTCTTAACAAGGCGTAACATGTGACAGTGAATATTACGTGACATGAAATACATGTAACAGATGGCATACTTAACTTAACATGACATACTTGCAATGTATAACAATACGTGACAGAATATCTTGTGTAACAAATGAATAAATCATGACAGAATAAAATCTTTGTAACAGATAAATATGTAATGATTTGGCATAGCACATATGATAACATGCATACATACACTTTAGTTCCCTTACGTATCACTCATACACATTAAACTGATAGTAAGTTAAAAGCTAACTTACCTCGATATTCGCACTTTGAGACAAAACTCAAGTGCGATCACGAGAAACTGAATGTAGTGATTTCTAAAAATTAAAACTTAATCACTAACAATTAGGAATATTGAGAAATATTAACTTAGAGTAAAATTACCATTTTACCCTCTACATGTGGAAAAATGACCATTTTGCCCCTAACTTAAGGATTTTGCATCCTAACTCCAAAAATCACTAAAATTTACATACCTTATGTAACTTTTGTCCTAAGCTCAAATATCAATTCAGAAAAATTTAAAACTAAACACAACCATTAAAACTCTATAGGACCGAAACTTACATAGGCCATTTCCTTTATTTTTTTTTTTTTTGTTGTAATTCTTTCAAATTTCAAAACTCAATGATTAAACCAAAATTTTTCTTCTACTATACTCATCACATATTCCTAAGAATATCATGTTTTGAATCATGAACAAAAGTCATCAAAATCACTAAAACCATACTTGAACTTTTTGGTTTCTCTTCTAAGTTCAAAACAGATTTTATTTTCTAACTTGTTTTGATCAACCTCTTGATCCATGACTTATAAAGATGTGATCTTCAAACCAAAACATCACATGGTTTAAAAAGATGTTCTAAAACAGATCCAAGCATCAAACTCAAGATCACATAGTTAAACATCAACCAAAACATAAATTTAGCCAAGAAGATCATCACTTTGGCCAAACCGAATATCTCATAAAATTCCATATCTTCGAAACTAACATCAAATATTTTCAAAATAACATTATACCATGTATATAAGAGGCTTAGGATCTTCCGATAAAAATATCAAAACCTCTGGAATAAGATTAAACCATAAAAGATTTACACTTTCTCAAAACATAAATTGTTTTTCCTCTTCCAGTTTCTAAGTTTCTAGACCTAAGAAAATATTTCACCAAAACTTTTAATCATGCAACAAATCTTCAACCAATAATCATATACACATGTTAACAGTACTCCATAAAAATTTCGGACCAAGATCTATTCATTAGCTTGGTCAAAAACTCCAAAATATAACACACTCTCCAGCTTATCGCCCAGAATGACCTTTCTGGGGTCTAGAAAACTTTTGACCAATCAAATAATCTCCAAAGGGAATGAATAAGATATCCACATAAACTAGACTCCAAAACCAACAATTTTAATGAAGGAAACTTTGTGAGAAAACAGTTACAAAAGCTTCAAAACAGGCATTCAAAAGAAGTACGAAAAACTGTCCGAGAGTATCTTTTTTGTTCTATTAAGGAAAAGTGTAAAGGAGAGTTGCTTTTCGTGGGAAGTGGGCTGGAGAGCCTCTTACACAATCTATGGAAAGTGATAGGACTGAAAGGAAGCTTGAGTGTTGCCCTTTTCTTCTCATAAAAATCAGTCCAAGATCTTTTCTCAAGTTAGAGTGTAAGAGTGAAAGAGTGAGGTGGCCATTTAGCTTTGTATTTCAAGAACCTTCTAGGCCCTTCTTGTAAATATCTGGCCAGCCAAGTGGGGGTACAAAATTTATCCATGAAGCAATACTAATGTAGTCAATTTCATGGGCCTTAGTGGGCCTAAACCGAATGGGCCTAAATTTTGGGGTTTAAAGAGGGTTTGGGTTGCTATCAAGCCCAAATTCAATATCACTTGGCCCAATCAATTTTTCAAGGTTAACAAGGTTGGATAATGATGTTCTAACACAAATTTGAAGGATTAATAGCATGTGGAAGTGATTTAATCAAGTGATTAAACACAATGCTAGAAATCGGATTAGAAAATGTTTAGAGGCCAACTTTAGGGTTTTGGGGAAACCGTTTAGGGTTC
>QEOY01002044.1:94882-111364 GCA_003123805.1 Juglans sigillata
CGTAGACCATAACGCATTCTGACACTTCTAACTATCTCAAATAAATAAAACTCATATTCCTAGCACTATAGTGAGTGATAACACTGACTATGTTGACAGACTAAAACCTATGCAATTGGCCAATTCATAAAAACTTATGGGGTTTTCACGAGATTCCTAAAGTCAATAGAAATTCCACCAATGAATTTCTAGTAAGCTGTTACAACAAAAGTATGGTTGCGAGAGTTGAGTTACATGACATGTTTTTGGTTAACTTGTTCTTATATGGAAATAGTTGATAGAGTTAGCTATGATGGTTTTGATTATTAAAAACTCAATGAATATTTTCCTGTTTTAGGTGGTGAAATATTTAGAGGTCGAACACAAAAGACTAAGATAGCACGCTGCAAAAGTTGAGGTAAGCGAGGTTCCTATACTAGTATTTGCATTAAAGAAAATGACTGAAATTGATTTGAAAATATGCATGTTTGTTTTAAAAGGAAACCTGAAAACTACCTCAGATAAGTGTTCTGCATACTCATGAAATCTGTATAAGAATGAAGTATTTTTAGCATTCTGCTTTCTCAGCTATGCAAAAAGAGCGAATATGAAATTTATGAAAGTTTGTGCATGTGATGCGAAAATGTTCTAAATCTATTTTTGAATATGTGAAATGATTTGAATATGTCCAGTACTCTACTTTGATATGATGTAGCATCTAAAAACCTTGGCATGAATTTCTGATTCTGTATCTGATTATAATCTAGTTCCGATATTGCTTTCGTTAAGGCCCTGCCACGGGTATAATAGTGGTATATGGCCCCGTCACGGGTATAATAGTGGTTTATAACCCTACCATGGGAGTTAAACATGGTATACAACCATGCCACGAGTATAATAATGGTATACGTCCCCGCCATGGATATAATAGTGGCATACGGCCCTGCCATGGGTATAATAGTGACATATGACCCCGCCACATGTATAATGGTGGTTTATAACCCTACCACAGGGGTTAAACATGGTATCTATCTCAGTGTGATGCTTTGATATGATATGAAGATGATGTTTCAGATTTTGAGATGCCAAAGAATTTTTGAATAAGAAAGTTTTCTAAAAGATTCGCTCTGATATTTTGTTACATGTTATGATTCTATAAAAATGAAAGTAAATGTTTTGTTCTGCATTCTGAACATGGTAAATACTTATATTTACATACTAGTATACTGCTTACTGAGTTGTTGATAACTCACTCATTTATCTTCACAATATTTCAAATGGCTTTGATGGTTCAATTGAGTATCAGTAATAGAGCATATTGGCATGATTAGTTGAGGATAGTAGTGGAGTACCTCAAAGTACTAGTGCTATTGGTGGACTTATTTTTTAGTAAACGTATTTCAGTATGTTTAGGTGATTATGGAGACTTATATAAACCCTAATTCATTTTATTATGTTAATTGAGACATGTGGAGATGTTGATCTCTTTTATCTGGTTTATGGTATTGAGAACCTGATATGTGGATATGACAATATGTGTGGTTAAATGAATTTGAGGTATTTATGTTTGATTTGGAGCCTTTGGAAATATATATATTGGATTTGAAAAATTTATTAGCATTGTTGAATTTGATTATCAAGTGACATGAGTTAACTCTCTGGACCTCCAGGGTCGAGACGTGACACAAGCCATACACCATGCCATCAACCTTGTACTAGGGATCAAGAACAATATCCACATATAGGAAAATATTCATCCTATTCAAATCTCCCCAATACTTGTCATACTTAACTCTCATGCTCAACATCTCCTGCAACCTAGTTTGGTCACTCCCTCACATGTCATCTAATTTTTCTTTCACCTTACATATTTATTGAGAGAAAGCATTAGATGTAGGGTACAAAGAATTGGAAAGCCTCGTTGTGAACTCATAGAAATGCCTCAAAATGTCTACAAAAGTCCCAACAACCTCCCAATCATCATTAGTAGGCTTGCCCAATCCACCATCATCCTTAAAATGTTTGACATATTGAATATCTTCCTCGCCCATTAACGCAAAGGCCATCTTGACAAATGTGCTTCTTGCATGTTATACCCAAAGCCCTCACAGCAACTTTGAATTTCTCAAATCTAACAAATGAAGATCTCATAAATCTGACAGCATTTCTAACCCATGCAACCAAATCATCAAGATCTTTCAAATCATCACTGACAATTAGATTTAGAATATGTGCAGCGCATCTCACATGCAAACACTCATCACCCATGATTGACTTATTTGTCTCTCTGAGTTTGGTCTTAATATTCCTCAATGTGTCATCGTTAGAAGAGACATTGTCAGCTGTAACTGTCACAACCTGCTCCAACCCCCACTCATTTATTGCGGCCTCCAAGGCCTTCCCAATGGTCTCACCCTTGTGGTAGGAAACTTGACAAGATTTTATAATTTTTTCATCTAGTTTTCAATCACAATCAATAAAATGTGTTTGGAATATGTTTGGAACCATTTCCCCTCAAACTGAAATAGTAGCTTGTCTATGATGACCATACGAGCTAGGTGTCTTCTATACTCTTTCGGATCATACTTTGTAAATCCCTTCAACTCCCCCCCCCCCATTACTTTCTGCCATTTATTTTAAGTATAATCTCTAGTCTAGATTGGCTCTTCTCATATAAAGATTTTAATATTGGATTTTTTTTTGCATTGTTCTTCTAAGTAGACCTTTAATTGGGATGTGTTATATCTCCTATAGTGACATCCATGCACTTTACCACAATAGTCACACTTAGCTTGGTGGGGGCATTGGGGCAGGGGTAGGGTTAGTGGTAGTGGCAAGGGTCAAGGTATGGGTATGGGTAGGTGTAGGGGTAGGGTCAAGTGTAGGGGTTGGGATAGGAGAGTTGGAAGTCTGACTGACTATCCATTCTCATTCACTCACAAAAATCTAAAATGGTGTAAAAATCACACAACAATTAAAACCATACAAAAATAGCCCCAAAAATAGAGTTTCGATATCGAAACCCCAAAACAAAATGAGATTTCAGATTGAAACCCTTAAATTACTTAGGATCTGTGAAGATCTGTGTGATCACATTACATAATTTTTTCAAACAAAGTTCTCAATAAAATTCACACACAACAAACAAACAAATCTCCACATCACATAATTCACAATCTCATCCTCCAACTCCTCAATTCAATCCCATCCTCCATAACTTAACAAAACTAAAAACAAAAAACAAAAAGAATAGACTCGGGATCGATGGGATACATACTTGACGATGACGAAGCTAGCTTTAGGCGGCAACGATGACGGTGTGCGATGGACAGAGAGTGAGAGAGAGGTTAGATCTAAGAGAGAGTGAGACAGAGATAAGAGGCATTTCAGAATGAGAGTCTGAGGGTTTGAAGGAGCTCGGGGGGTAGTTTTAGGACCATAAACAAAACAACATCGTTTTGTATACACCAAAATGACATCGTTTTTTTATATATAGGTTTTATATCTAATATATAAATATATGTGCGAGTTAAGGGAAATGCGGGTCGGGCTAGGCCCAGCTAGCCCCTGCACCCGCTAGGGGGCCAGATGCAAGCGGGTGGACAGGGGATCCTCCCCGCCGATGCAGGGGCGGGGTGGATGGAGGAAGGGTAGCTTCTCCTAATTGCATTATTTCTGTAACTTCTCCCCCATTCTACAAGCATAAATAAACATTTCAAGTACTATGTTTCTAGCTATATTTACTCACTAATTTCTGATACTTTAAATGTTTTTAATGTTTTAATTTTTTTCTATACCCGTTGATGAGACCCGGTAAAGAACCCTGGATATCAATGTGTATGTGTGTGTGTGTATGTGTAGCCAGCGTGAGTCTTTATTCATGCTATGGGAGGGATAATTTTTTGGGATCATTCCGCGAAGTGTTACCACGTACATCACATGAGAAGGAGAAGGTCTCATGGGGAGTGGGGCGAAACAATGTTGTACTTGGCCTCTCCTGATAGTCGGGATGTGGGATCCCCCGACATATCACATGCTGGTGTCTTCGAGTTGGTTGTACCCAAGTAGAGCAGCATCCCAAGGAAAACAAGTTTCGATGTTTGTGCCTATGAGCAACTATGTGCCTATGAGCAACTATGTGCCTATGAGCAAGTAAAAGCCTGTGTGGCGAATGAATGCCTATGTGCAAAGCCTATGAGCAAATATCTGTGTGACAAGCAACCGTGTGGTGGAAAGAATATTACTTGGCTGAAATAGGCTGAATACTGATTTATACAGGTTTTCTACTATATGGACACAGGTAACTCCTCACCATAATATTATTATTGTGTTTTTATCTATTTTGTGTAAAGAGAAGGCAATGTCCTAAAAAGGGTGATTCCTCGTCATGTCTCTATGTGTGTGTGTGTGTGTGTGTGTGTGTGTGTGTATGTTTTCACTGATAGCGTGATTCCTTAGTAGATTTTTTAGGATGCACATAGCTGAAAGAGTGAGAGTGATACATCTCCATGCATATACGTGTTCTTCCAGTATTGCATAAAATGTTTTCATAGCATCTTCGTTAGCATTAGGGGTGGGCAGCAGGGACCCACCCCCCCACTACCCCGCCCTTGCATGGGCAAGCGAGCTACCCTGCACCGCAAATGCGGGGGCGGGGGCCCCCACCCAGCGTGAAGAACCCCTAGGGGGGTCAGGGGCGAGCTGACCCCAGCGGGACCCCTCCTCACACCCTCCCAAATTTATAATAAAAAATATTATCTTTTATATTTATATAAATATATACAATTTGTTAAAAACTTGAATTCAAGTTAATGGATTGCATTGGCCTCCTAGGCCAACTTTTATATAGGAGGCCAAGACAATTCAAAATACAACTCTAATGAGTTTATGTTTTTTTTTTTAATAAAATTTATAATTATATTATATTATAATTTGGGTCTAAAAAAACTTTTAGACCTAGTGAATCACTGGGTTGAGCAGGGGAAGGGGCAAGGTGCGGTTTCAACCCCACCTCCCGCTACCAGGGCGGGGGACAGGGAGGGGGTGCCCTCACCCCGCACCATGCTGGTAGCACCCCTAGTTAGCATTCTCTCTCATTAGCAACCTTGTCATAGCCCCCCTAACCTACCTATGGTTTTGTTCTTGGGACCATAGATTTTAATGCAAGTATAGACCCTAGCATAAGGCTTGAGGAAGAAGTGCCATTCCCGCAAGTCCTGATTAAAGACACTAGGACCCTCCTTACCTCCAATACTCATCGTAGCTACCCTATGCCTTTCATAGGATATATACAGCAATGAGCCTAGTGCTCATTTGTAATCAGTCGGTCACTTATGGTGACTAACTTTATATGCTCTGGATGATGCAAGGCTTTGAGGTTAATGAAGGGTGAGGAGCCCCTTTTCATGAAGTTTAGTATTCTGGTACATGTTTGCTAACGTTGTCCTCATAACTTGTTCTGTTTACATTCCACTACATCATCATAAACCGAATATCTTACACGTGTACTTTCCTCGGGATTACTACACGTCTAAATTTCCACTAGGGTGTTGACCAATTGACAAGTATCATTGGCACCACGAAACCTCACCCTAGTCTTTCGTGAGGGCCAAGGCGCCACATAATTTTTCTCTCACCTCTCATTTCTCTCCTTCACCGCCGTCCTCCCTTCCTTGCCTCTTCTCTCCTCCTTTCTTCTCTTGTCCCCCTTCCTCTCACGCCTCAATGGCCATTCACCATCCTCTCTTCTCTCTCTCCTTTCTCTTCTCCTCCATCTTCTATTTTTTTCCTCCTCCTCTAAGCCGACTTCTCTCTCCGTTGTTGTAGGTCATGACTCACAACCAAGCCACACTCTACGATGATAAGACTACGGCTTGGTCGTGGGTCTCCACAGCTGCAACCATGGGTTTGTAAGTTAAAGATCCACAGCTTGGGTCTGTGAGTTTTATGACCCATGGGCGTGGCCACAACCATGGGCTGTCGGTCTGTGCACAAATCTGAAGATCTATGAAGATTTGTGTGATTTATAACATTGTTGACATTTGTTTTGGATTTGTGCAATGTTTTTATTTATATGCGATTTATTTGAATTTTTGTGAAAAATTTGTTGTCAAATGGGGTGGTCGGATGATGGCTGCGTCAATCCGTCCATCTGGCAGGCGGATGCGGATGGTCACCCTGCCCAAGCAGGTACTGTCACCCCTAACTTCAACAATCAACTTCAGTTAATAAGTAGATATCATCATTAAGAAAAAAAATTTTGAAATTTCATCAAAATTGGACCATAAATGATCCTTCAAACTCTTACGGAAGTAATGAGAAAAAAAGAAGAAGATAAAAAAAAAAGTCCATTTTATTTTCTCTCTCACAATACCTCTCTTATCACCGCACATATCTATTGTTCTTTCTTTTTTCAGCCAAAAAAAAAAAAGACCTTTTCTGTTGGAGAAAACACAATTATCATCTTTATTTTTTATTGTCTCACATGGGTTCGCTCGCATAGAGGGACCCCTCAACAAGGGAAAATGCTTGATGCACAAAATAAATTACAAAAAATTTGGTTCGTTAGTTATAAAGTAGATCTAACATACCATATCAAGTGATCAGTTTGTAAGGTATTTGCTTTTTATTATTCTCTTTGTAGACCTAGCAATTATCCCCATCAAAATGTACAATATTACCTAGAATTTAAAAACTCCAATCGTATTAAGCCATGGAATGAATATTAGCATTTAAGTTTGATCGACTAGATACTAAGATTGTTGGAAATATCAGATGGGGAATGCAAGGAAAATACAGATTTAGAGATCCCTAAAGTAGCATTAACTGTTGATATGTCCATATTAATCAAGTGATTATTGAGAAGATGGGNGTTTTTTATTATTCTCTTTGTAGACCTAGCAATTATCCCCATCAAAATGTACAATATTACCTAGAATTTAAAAACTCCAATCGTATTAAGCCATGAAATGAATATTAGCATTTAAGTTTGATCGACTAGATACTAAGATTGTTGGAAATATCAGATGGGGAATGCAAGGAAAATACAGATTTAGAGATCCCTAAAGTAGCATTAACTGTTGATATGTCCATATTAATAAAGTGATTATTGGGAAGATGGGTAGACAGAAGATTTTAGGATAAATGAGGTAATAGAAAGCTTAATACCAGGCCGCAACCCAATTGATGAAAAGATATTAGGTGCACGAAAATTTTACAAAAATATCAAATCTTAATATTAGTGATCAAAAGAGGGAAAACAATGGAGAATAACACACACTGCTTATCAACTCGATCGAGAGTGCCCTGACTTGGGTTTGCGTCCCATCAATCCAATATGCATCCTCGATTAATGTTTTGTTTTGCATTTTCTTTTGATCAAAACCCCATCAGGAGGACCAGCAGTAAGAATAGTGCATTCACCATGCAACCAATAAGAGTACCTTAAGATGCTTCCCAAATTAGATCGTGCTCTAAAAATTCCCTTGACTTGAAGCATGACCCCATTGCTTTCAATCTGCTTTTGAAGCCTTAAACTTTCTGCCTTTGGAAGCCGGACCTGACTAGTCACCATATGAATATATGCAAACTTGGACTCGGCCTTTGCCGCAGAGAAGGGTTCAATATATTGGGTAGAAATAAGTGTAGTTTCATAGTATAGATTGATATACATGTAACTATAGTCGATACGTACTTTCTTGTTCGGATTTGTGAAGTTCACCAGCAGAGTAACATCAGCATTGAGCAGATGGCCCATGTCAAGATAGGCTGCATTTAATGTGACACTAGAAATATCAAAACCAGGGCTTCGTGGACGAAAAACAAGGTAGATTATCAAGACAATGAGGCCTCCTACAATTATGACAACCCAGAGAATTGCACAAAAGACTGCACCAAGCCATGTTAATGGATTGGTTCGGCGGTCACGTGGTATCCGAGGGCCTTGTGAATGATCACCCTGTTGCTGTCGACCATGTGGCTGGGTTTGCCGATGATCCTGATTCTGCAGATCTAATGGCGGTGAACCAAATGGCTGGGAGGATTGGTCTTGCACATTCTGACGGGGTAACGGACGTTTTTCTTGATCTTGTGGGTCTAACTTGTGTGGAATTTTGGTACGTTTGCCTTGAGGCTGGGAATTTTGGTCATAAGGCAGATGGGGTCCGGGAAAATGAGGGTTGCTTTCAGGTCGCTGCTGACGATACATGGTTGTGTGGATACGTGATGGGCAATGAATGGAGCAAGACAAGAAAAACAAGAAATTATTGATTTGTTGTTATTGGACGCTAATGGATGGGGAAGGAGAGGATAACTTGATGAGAACTTAAAGGATTATTCGTGTATAGGCAAAGAATCAGACACCAAGCCAAGTATCGGAGACAAAGTTATCTTAGAAACTAGAGCTGAAACCTTTTCTTTTCTAGAGGTAGTGAGAAAAGAGAATATTTTACTACTATTTAATTGCTTGGACATTTAATTGAGAGAATACGGTGTAAAGCTGCTGCTTGAAACCAAGATCTCACATGCAAATATATTTACAATCGCTTTGAAAACAAAAATAACAACACCATCAAAATCCACTAACCTTCTGCCTTATCCACTTTTGTTTTGTTCACGCTCTAGATCAATACCATCGTCGCACTCAATTGACTGGGCTAACTCTGAGAAAGGTGGAGACCATTGCAAAAGAAGTTTCCACAAAGTTCTCTCCGACTAACGGTAAAACTGAACACTTTTATATCAAAGCCCTTAGCCATCCATAGCCCATAAATACACAAAACTAATCACGATATTCTTTTTTTTACTTTCTACCAAAATTGCTGAATCTCATTGACAGGAAACAGCATATGTGTGTGTCCTAATGCCAGCAGCATTTCTCGTTGTCCATTTTGCCCGAAGTCTCTTCCTTACTCCAACCACCCTCCTGAGAGAGCTGAGCCTTCTTTGCATTTAAAGCCTGACTGATTTCATCCCATGCATCTATTTCTCCATTTCCTGCAAAGATACAAACCAAAATGAGAGCTTTCCGTGCAAGTACCTAAATGGTATGATAACAACCTACAGGAGGTACCCAGAGCAAGGGTAGGGGTTCGGCCAGGGGTCTCTTTGTTGTTATTGCTGACCCTGACACCTGATACAGGGGTTCGATTACCCAAAACTTCATTATACTCACCAGTGACTGTTTTTGTTGTACCCAAGTTGCCATGCTTCACGATGCGGACATCAATAAGCATTGAATAACTTATCTGTAGAAGAACTTCAATTGTCAGCTTTTGCAAACAAGAATAATCACCATTTTCTTGCTTAATTAAAATTCTTCAGTTATGTTACCGAACCAAGAATCCCAAGAACCAAAATTGAGCCATATATACAAGTACAAAACAAAAAAAAACAAAAAAAGTAAAGCCTTGGATAATTACCAGAACATTGTACTGGTCAAGTCTAAATATTGTATAAAAAATGTCAAGACTAGGAGATAACCAATCAGCTGAGCGATTCCACTGCTAAACAGTGTAATAGAGAAGTAGTTATAACCAGAACTTCTGATTTTTCAACATCAACTCAAGGCCAGATCAACCCAAGTTGAATGGCTATAACAGTAGATTGAAGCCTACAAAAAGCATTAGCCTCAATCAATTTAATGACCTACAAAATGAGAATGGTTTAAGTCTGTCATCCTCCAACCTACTGCTTAAAATGAAGCTTATCTTTCTAAATTCATGAAATATAGAAGATTTGTAATTGCCATTTGTGCCTGTTGGGGTTCAAGTCACCTGAACACGTAAATTCGTAATTCACATTCATGCTTGTCAAAAATGAAGGGGGGCACAATTAAACTAACATAAAACTGAATAGCCTGAGCACCTTTAAAGACCCATTTTCCCCATAAAGGGATGTATCTGTTATCTTCTCGAAATCGATTGGATATTCTGGAACTGTTACCAGCATAATCCTATTGGATTCAGGGATATAGCGTGATATTTTTCCTACCTGCAGGTGAAAGAATGACAGATTAGATCCATGTTCAAATTGACTTACAACAGTTATTCAATAGCAGAAAGAGTCGTACTCGCAAGGAAGAAACCTCAGGGGTCCATGATGATGATAACTCAATCAAACGATATGCAACTACATCACCTTCCTGCAATATACTAAAAACACAATGCTTCTTATCCATAAAAAGAGAGAGAGAAACTTCAAGGTAGGATGAGGCACAATAATATGTTTTCCACAGAAAAAACCCACATATCTAAGGGAAGCTTAATCAATAAAGGGATCTAAAAATAGAAAGCACACTGTCACCACCCTACTCATTCCCTATCCCTCCCACTCAACTTCTCCCCTGCCTGCCCTCTCTGTCTCTCTCTCTCTCTCTCTCAAAAAAGACCCATGCAAGCAAATACAATTGAAGTACAGAAGAAACAAACCTTAGGCGAGCTAGTATATGGCTTAAGCNTAATATGTTTTCCACAGAAAAAACCCACATATCTAAGGGAAGCTTAATCAATAAAGGGATCTAAAAATAGAAAGCACACTGTCACCACCCTACTCATTCCCTATCCCTCCCACTCAACTTCTCCCCTGCCCGCCCTCTCTGTCTCTCTCTCTCTCTCAAAAAAGACCCATGCAAGCAAATACAATTGAAGTACAGAAGAAACAAACCTTAGGCGAGCTAGTATATGGCTTAAGCTTATCCAAATCCATAGGATTGTTTGCAGTTGTTGCTTCTCCAGCAGCTTGCATTTCAGAAATCTTTTTATTTAAACTCGCAAGATCATTCCTTTTGTAAGAAGCAACTTTCTCGATACCCCATTTTTTACCCTTCTTTTTGCTAGTTATTCCATTCCACCGCAAGCTCTCCTGAAGAATGATCCGAGACAATTATATTTTTTTTTATAAGTAACAATTATATGTCATTAATAATTCAAATATTAGATCGAACTCTGCAATATAGGAGTCAGAAACACTACGTGAATAATTAGGCCTCGTTTGGTTATACAAATGAGATGAGATGAGAAATATATGAATAGTAGCGAGATAGTTTGTGAATAGTAGTGAAATGATTTGAGTTAAATATATTTTATGGGATTTTGCGAAAGGAGAGAGAAAAAGTTAAATAAAAATATTATAAAGTTAAAATATTATTAAAATGTACTTTTTTAATATTATTTTTGTTTTGGAATTTGAAAAAGTTGAATTATTTTTTGTGTTTTGGTTGGGAGTTTGGGAAATTATAATGATTAGATGATAAATTTGAAATTGAAAAGTATTTGTCTTTGAATAGTGGTTGGATGTTGAGATGAGATGGGATGAGATGGGACTTCGTGAATATAAAGACAAAAGGTCAAGAACTCAAGACATGAAGTAATTTCTGACTGGTTCCTGTCACTTTATTAGGAAAGAAACAGACCATAGAAAATTTTCAATATATATTATAATGCAGTTCTTGTATGCCTTAGAACAAAACATTGACTGCCTCGTTTGAATTCAAAACCCACCTCAACTCATCTCATCTCATCATTACAACTTTCTCAAATTCTCACACAATATATAATAAACAATTCACTTTTATTCTACTATTCACAAACCATCTCAACTCATCTCTAAATCCAAACCACTCCTAAATGACCCTATCCATGTAATTGTCTAACTTCGTGAAATCATCTATGTAACTTTGCCACTCCTTCAAAAAGAAGCAAAGTCCACGTTGCCTTACAACCATCATGTTTTTATGAATTTCTGGGTCTTTGTATATCTTACAGGCACTGTAATGTCAATAAAAAAAACCACTTGTTGTGCTGGGGGATGAAGACAAAAACCAGAATGCCACTTTAAGGCATCATACCAATGTGAACTTGAGTATGCATTCATATGCATTCTTGGACCATCTTGAAATAGGTTTATCTTGTAATAACCTATTTCATTCCAAATATAAGTATCTTTGGAGTTGTCCTTGTATATAGGCATAACTTCACCCAAAATGTTTTCAGGAAATTTCAAATTAAAATAATTCAGGACATAGCTTAACTAAATAACATATATGATTTTGGTAATGTCGCACCCCTATGGCTCTCACCCATACAGTTTGGAATTTGAAATTTGAAATTGCAGCTTTGCAAGTAAAATTATCTCTGACCATAGAACAAAAAATTCTCCCCCTCCAACACCCCCATCCCCCCAAAAAAAACAAAAAAAAAACAAACAATAAAATAATGCCAAGGCAGATCTACAAAAAAAAAAAAAAAAAAGGAACCATGAAGGGGTGGGATAATTTAATTTTAACGGGGACTTAACAAGAAAGCATATCAAAAGGCAGGGCAGCAGTAGAAATGACAAGCAGTATAAAATTTGATACAATAGGACATACCATTGGACTTTCA
This sequence comes from Juglans sigillata, assembly GCA_003123805.1. Classification (NCBI taxonomy): domain Eukaryota; kingdom Viridiplantae; phylum Streptophyta; class Magnoliopsida; order Fagales; family Juglandaceae; genus Juglans; species Juglans sigillata. The sequence goes on from QEOY01002044.1 coordinate 107,242, forward strand.
TTTTTCTTGACAGCCTGATCTGCATCCACTAGAACAGAAACAATATCAGATGCTTTGCATTAACCTGGCCTTTATTTACTATTGCAGTAGGATGTGACATTTAAAGTGTAACATCCAGACCCAAAGTTTATAGGCTTTATAAGTTTGGACCATGGGCCCAATTTTGTTAAAGCTAGAAGGAAGATTATTTTATTGGGCCCATCCCGTATGTATTATTTGAGGATCTATTACTGAGGAGATAGATTGGATATGAAATTATGGACCTAGATTCAAAATGGAGTAGGTTTGACCCATTAGGCCCATATATGGGTGGATAAGCCCAAGTATTTTCTAGCAAAAGCCCATTTGATTTTTGACCATTAAGTTCGTGATAATTAGAAACCAGCACTTTTTGGATAAGTTAGAACTAGATTAGGTGCCAAGAAAAACTCTAGATGAAAGCTGTCCACACTTAGGTAGTTATAGAAGAATTCTTGCACCAATAGGAGTCTGTTACAGCCTGCTAGGACTCTTTTGAGATAGGGTTTGAGCTGTTCCAGATCTGAAGAAGTAGGCATCAGCCCCATTTATGACTCTAGGGGATGCTTGGGGAATGACTCTAGTAATTAGACGAGATGGGATGAGATAAGATGAGATGGAAAATGTTTCCAAACGACCCTACATGGATCCAAAGAATAGCAACATATTTCCCCTAGAACACCAAGCCATTAGGATTCTTAGAACCCCGTTTCTAAACAAACTGAGTTAAATTCGTATAGCCCTATTAGTAGGTGTTCCAGGTCTCATTAAAAGGACTGTATGACCTGAAAACTAGAAAAAGCAGTGAGTCAGGAAAGTTTTTATAGCAATCCCATGTGTGTTCTTCAAGAAAACCAATCCCTTCAAAAAGACCAATCCCTAACCCTAGATAGCTGCTGCAAATATCAATCAGCCTTGTTTTCTTGAGGTCCTTGCTTTATTTTTTAAAGAAAACCCTAGGAAAGTTGCTGCAATTCCAGGAGATTTAAAAGCTAGCCTCACCCTATCAAGCCCAACCCCTTTTTCAGCAACTTCAAGCAGGTGATTATTGAAGCATTTGTTACCGCTAGAAGCAAAGAGGTAAGTAGCATAATCATACCCCTGCGTGTATGGTAAAGGATGTTTTTAAAATATTATGTATGTATCATTGAAAGCCCCATTTTACACAGTTATGATAAAAGTGATTTTTGAATGTCATGTTATTATGTTTTTACATGCATCATGATATGTTTTCATTTATGATTACGATGAGCTATATCATTATGTGTTCTACATGCTTCATGATAAGAAAGATAAAAGACAAGTTATGAAAGAAGCTTTACGAATGGCCACAAGAGATGCATGGTACCAATAAAGTTATGGGTGGATGTGCAAGCCACGGATCTAAGTGTGATCCACCATAGTATGTTATGATAAGTTAAGTAGTTCTCCTTATGGCCACAGGCAGTGGAACTGGTGTACATCCCTGCACACCAGGGGGGTTAAGGTATGCTGGCCATGAAAGAAAGGGAAAGACAAGTTTAATGAGTTACGCATACTACATGTTACATGTTTATATTAGTATAAATATAAGTATTATGTATGCACGCTTTTCAAGAAAACTCTATGTTTACTGTATAATGTACTACTTATTAACTATTTGATTCATTTTAGTTTTTTTTTTGTTTTTTATTTCTAAAATATTCAGGTAAGGAAGAGTTGACAAGTTTACGGCAAGGCATAGATCATGTGTTAAGGGACCTTCAGACTTGGTTAATAAGTGTATTTTTTTCCACAAAAAGATCAGTTTTACATTTTCTTGCTATGAGATAATATTCTTATTTTTATTTTTTTGGGAATTTATTTTCGATAAATTGGGTATTTTTATTATGTTGGGTCTCTTTACCGTGCACAGTTACGAAAGTACATAACACTCCTAACCTACGGGAAGGGTGTTACATAAAGTCTCTCTGTTTGTCTCTCCTTCATGGGAGGCTCATTATCCGGAGTTATGTCAAAAGAGGTTGCCTTGAGTTAGCTCCGATCGCTTCCCTATTCTGCTAGATTGTAGAGGCATTCATGGGGGTTGCCGGTACTTCAAATTTGAAAATATGTGGCTAGCAGCTGACGGTTTTGAAAAGAGTGTGCGTGCTTGGTGGCATCGTATCAGTTCGAAGGTATTGATGGGAGACACCTCGGAGGAGGTATTATTGAGGAAGAGTTCGGTTGTGACTAATTTGGAGAGGGTATTGTTGGCGGAGGAGACTTCATGGAGACAAAAATTCAGAGCCCTTTGGCTAAAAGAAGGTGATAAATGTATGAAGTTTTTTCATAAAGTGGTTAATTCACATCGGCATAGCAATGCTATCGAGGCACTTCACACAGATACTCAAGTGATTTCTTCTCCCTCCGAGTTTGAAAATCATATTGCGCAATATTACGAAAACCTTCTGGAGGCCGAAGCTTGATGATTTGTTGTTTGAGGTAATTGATTCACAGAGTGCAAGCTACTTGGAGAGACCTTTTGACGAAAATGAAATTTATAAGGTCATTACCGGTATGGCCAAGGACAAAGCGCCAGATCCGNACTAACTTGGAAAGGGTATTGTTGGTGGAGAAGACTTCATGGCGACCTTTTGACGAAGATGAAATTTATAAGGTCATTACCGGTATGGCCAAGGACAAGGCGCTGGGTCCAGATGGTTTTACAATGGGCTTCTTTCAAAAATGTTGGGACATTGTGAAGGGGTATATGTTGCAGGTCTTTCATGAATTTCACTCTTTTAAAAAGTTTGAAAAATGCCTTAATGCGACGTTCATTGCTCTCATTCCAAAGAAACATGGGGCTACGACCATTGAGGAGTTTCGTCCTATAAGTCTAGTTAGTGGGGTATACAAGATTATCTCGAAGGTTCTTGCTAGTCGATTAAGTCCAGTGTTGGAACAAATTATTTCCAAGCCTCAAAACGCATTTATTCGTGGGAGACATTCTTGAATCGGTTCTTATTGCAAATGAGGACCACAGGATGCAGGAGAGAGTTCCAGACATCCTTTGCAAGCTTGACATGGAAAAGACATATGATCATGTGAATTAGGAGTTTCTCTTATACTTGCTCGGGAGATGTGNCCAGGCATCCTTTGCAAGCTTGACATGGAAAAGGCTTATGATCATGTGAATTTGAAGTTTCTATTATATTTGCTCGAGAGGTGTGGCTTTGGCAACAGGTGGATCTCATGGATTCGACATTGTGTCTCCACTGCCCGCTTCTCAGTACTAGTCAACAGCACTCCTGTTGGTTTTTTTTACAGTTCTCATGGTTTGAGGCAAGGAGATCCCTTATCTCCTCTTTTGTTTGTTATAGTTATGGAGGCACTTGGTCGGATGGTGAAGGTTGCGGTTGGAGGAGGGTTCCTATCTGGGTTCCAGTTGGGTAATGGCACTAATGACTATTATCATCTCACATCTTCTATTTGCAAATGATACATTACTTTTTTGTGAAGCGAATTATAGCCAGATTCAATCGCTTCGAGCACTGTTATTATGTTTTGAAGCAGTGTTAGGACTTAAGGTGAATCTTGGTAAGCCTGAGATGGTTGCGGTGGATGTGGTGCCTAACATCAATAGCTTAGCAAGCCTTCTGGATTGTAAGGTGTTTTTGTTGCCTATGAAATATTTGGGCCTTCTGTTGGGTGCAAGGTTTAAAGCTAGAGCTATTTGAGATGGGATAGTGGAGAAGGTAGAGAAGAGGTTGGCGGGTTGGAAAATGGTGTATTTATCGAAAGGAGGTCATCTCACTTTAATAAAGAGTACCCTAACTAATCTCCTCACCTATTTCTTATCTTTGCTTCCTTTGCCGGCAGGGGTGACGAATAGGATTGGGAAACTCTTCCAAGCGTGCTTATGGGGAGGGGATGGGGGAGGAAAAGAAATACCATCTTGTTAATTGGCCTACTGTATGCTCCCTAGTCTCGAATGGGGCTTGGGAGTATGCAATTTGAGAACATTCAATACAATTTTATTGGGGAAATGGTTATGAAGATACCACTTGGAGGGGGCGTCGTTGTGGAAGGAGATTATTGACGCTAAACACATAAGTGTTTTTTTTTTTTTTTGGGGGGGGGGGGG
>QEOY01002046.1:0-36624 GCA_003123805.1 Juglans sigillata
TTATTATTTGTAATTAATATAAAAGATGTCAATTTTGAGTTACATATATATAAAGACGATAGCAAGTTCCAAAAATGAGAAGGGAGTTAATTCCTAAACTGTGGGTTGAAGATTGGAGTTTTGCTATTTACAAGCAAGTTTGCTTACCAATCTGCGTACTAATATTGTTGCCTTCATATTTTAAATTCAAATTATCATTGTTTTCAATAAAATATACTTTCTGACTAATTATATTGAATGGATGCACGTATTAATGCGCATAATCGCTTACAATTAGATTTTTTCTGAAGATAAATGGTCATTGATTAAGAAACACACACATATATAATAACTAGGCAGCTAGGCTTATATTGTCAATGTGTCATTTAAACATTTTAATGCGTATTTTTAATATCACGTTTATTTCTGATCACATTTATGAATTTAATTCGATTCAAAATCGACAGTATATGAGCGAGAGTTTCAAGCAATAATTAATTCCTTTTGTAATATTTGAGCTTATGCATTGTGCTATTTGGGGAGTGTTTGAAAAGTATCTTGTGAAATCTATTACCTATGTACGTAAAAGTGAACAAATGTCTTAAGAAAAAAATCAGCCACCTCATCGACTATTTTCATAAATTTTAATATTTATTCATTATTTTGTGTTAAAATTGTCACGCCCCCGGCCAAATGAACCTTGATTGGGAGGGTGATCAGACATGAGCACGTTCATGTTAAATTATGAAAATATATTTATTTATTTTGTTAATTGTTATACAAAATAAGATGAAGATAATTGCTGTTTTTTCCAGATAATATTGATCTGGAAATAAACATAATATTTCTAATTCTAAAATAAATATAAAGATATTTTTATGAATTACTGTACAAAGATATTTTTATAAATTACTGTGCATAGATTGCTTCATGTAGTGGGCCGGGCGAGCAAAAGCATCTCGCACCAAGGCGAGTAAAGAGTGCTCTCCAACCAGAGTAAGCAAAACAATAACAATGCTCGCCAACACAAGCGAGTAAAAGAATGACAGTGTTAGCCAACCCATGATAGTGTTAGCCAACCCGAGCAAGCAAACTGACGAATAATAGTGCTCGCCAACCCTGACAAGCACACGAAAAAATAATAGTACTCATGAACTTGGGCGAGCAAAAGAAGAATAGCAATGCTTACCAACTCGAGAGAGCAAATAGAAAAATAACAATGCTCTCCAATTTGGGTGAGCATATGGAAGACCAAGGCCATGTTTGGAACTTAGATGAACTGAGTTAAATTTAGTTAAGTCTAATTTTAAGCTGAGTCTAATATTTAAATACATAACTCTCAAATCTCTAAACCAATCTCAACCCAAAACTTCTTTACACGTGGGGTCTACAATCTTTTTTCAACTCAACACCTCTTTACACATGTGGGAATTACAATATTTTTCAACTTCTCACAAATATATCTAAACTCATATTAACATCTAAATACATCTAAACTCATCTTAGGTGGGCCCTACAAAACTCATTTTACTATTTATATAGAACTTAACTCATCTTAACTCAGCTCAACATCCAAACGGGACCTAACAGTGCTCACAAACCTGGGTGATCACACATAAATATAATAATGCTCGCCATTAACCCACGGAGGGCACACTGAAAAGAGAAATAACAATGCACATGGTCTACATACGGGGAAGTCATCTCGCCTGTGTTGGCGATGAGGGGAGTTGACTCAAGGATGGTGTGGTGAGGTACACAAAGGGCATCTAAACAACCCACAGAGGGTAACTCGAATTAGCAGGCAAACTTTGTACATAGTCTCTTGGAGGTGAACTGTTGCGTGAGTCGAATTATGACCATAGGGTCAATAGAGGAGCAAGTGGGTTTGTAGCTCGACTTGCTCATAGTTATGACATCTGTTAAGTGTGCCGAGAGGGAGTGCCTTACAACTATGGTGGGAAGTGACTTGGAGGGATATGCCAAGAATGGTGGGACGTGCATGGCAGTTGAGAGAGGTGATTCTTGGCAAGAAAGTTGTCACGATGAGTTCATCATTGTTTCAGGGCAGCGACTACATACTAGAGTGAATGTGAGGCATGGCTTGGGGCTCGCCACATATGGCCAGCTCATTCCAACTGTAACGCCCCAAACCCGGTTGATCTGGAGAATTACTACATGTCTCTTAAGAACTTATTTTTCAACACAATTAAAATAAAACTCCAAAACTTTAATAGCAAAACTCAATATCAAGTGTTCTAAATAACCACATTGAAAACTCCACAAATTCATTACTGCAACAAAAGAAACTAACGAGTCCATAATCTTTCAGTAGTCATAACAAACCAACTAATAATTTCATAAATCTTACTAAACCCAAGATATAAATAAAACTCAAAGACCTAAGAACATCAGAAGTCCTTCTTCTAACCACATCTCCTCAGCTTAAACAAGTTTACCAATCTAATCCAGATCCTCATTTGGACTCTCCACATCATCTGAAAAATATTACGATGATAGGGGGTGAGTTATCAACAACTCAGTAAGCATGAGTCATATGCTAGCGTGCAAACATGAGCATTTACAAAGTACAATATGCAGAACAAAATATTTTACAGAGTTATCATACAGAACAACATGTTTTTCTAAAAGTAATGGAGCGATGGTTTTAAGACAAGTAAAACCCGTAATACTTTGGCATAACATAAACTGAGTATCATCATCAGATCAAAACAGAGCATCAAACAGAGTAGAGATCATGTTTCACCCCCGTGGTAGGGTTGTGCTAACCCCGGTGGCCAAACCAGGCAGAGACAGAGGTGAAATATTTCCTTTATTCTTCTCGGAGCCCCGAGTGTGCACATAGGAAAAACCACAATAAAACCACTTTGTTTCCAAAGAGGGTGCACTCAAAGACAGAGAAGTTGGTACCAACCAAAACAGAGCAGAGCATAACAGAGCAGAGCAGAGCAAAGCAGAGACAGAGTCAGATACAAATACCAGTACACCATGCCAAAGGTTTTCAGATGTTATATCAAAATAATACAGAGTACCAAAACAAAATCAGCCAGTTTACACACAACGAACACAAAAGCCAGAACATCTTTCCAAATAAATGCACAACTTTTCATATTCTCAATATCGCTCATTTTTCAGATTTTAGAAACCACATGACAGAATTTAGCTCATGTCTACACAATGCATGTCAGAACATATTTTTCCTTTTCCACACAGATTTCATGAGTATGCAAATAAAAGACCGAGGTTGGTTTCGTTTTTCCCAAGTTCTCATTTCATAACAAAAATATGTAAAGTTTTCAGAAAATCAACCTCAGTCTCAATAATTCGTGTAAAGCCTAGCATAGGAACCCCACTTACCTAACTCCTGCAGCGTAATATCTATGCCTTGAATATGGTCTTTATCCGTCTCGTCACCTATTCATAAAAATATATAAAATAAATATTAAAGTCCAACAACACAAAATTGGTCTTAGACAACTTAAGACCCAAATTTCTAGACCATAATTCAGCAAGTTTAATCCAACTCAAACAACCAATTAACAATCTGGATAGCCCACACTTCAACCCAAAATATTCTATACCAATCTCGGTATTTTCCAATACAAGCATCAAAACCAATGTCAACTCCAATCATCACTAACTCACACTTATTTCAACAACCCGTAATCCCAAACAATCACCAACAATTTAATTCGAAACAACACAACACATTGCCCACTTCTTCCCGTTCACAACTCCAATACACAAAAACAAATATCTCAACACTTCTAGATGTTAAACGGCCTCAACAAACCCTTCTAAACATTTCCAAAACACCAAACCAATAATCTAAAAATTTATAAAATACACAACGAAGTGAAGAACCTACGATGAAGACTCGAAGTTTGCATGAAATCGAGAAGAACTTTGAACCCACAGTACTACGGCAAATACAAGGCGTACCAAAATAAAATAACAAAATAAAATCAGTGTTGTGCGGAAGAGACCGAGAATGAGACTAGCATACCCGTGGAAATTAAAATCTCCCGAAGCGGCTTTAATGGTTACAAGAAGGACAAACCCAGGAACTCACAAAACACAACTCAAACCTCACAGCCAAAAACAAAAACTGCAGAAATGAGGATAAATCAAAATAAATTCGAAGAAGAATCTGCATGATTATGCTACAGCCGAGGAGATCGAAAATCAAAGGAATGAAGATGGAACTCTTACCAGTCGAAAATGGAGGGATGAGAAGTGATGCACGCTGTGTTGCAGAGGAAGACCGAAATGTAAAATGGAGAGGAACAGAGACGCAGCAGACAGCAACCCACCGAAACTAGATGCAGCGCAAGAGAGAAACCGAAATTGAGGAGTTTAGGGCAAGTGTTTCGAAAATAAGAATAGAAAAGGAAAGAGTAACATGGGAGAGAGGGATGCGGGAGGAAATGAAACCGAAAAGGAAAACTGAATGCGCGAGAGGGAAGGAAGAAACGGAAGCAAAGGAAGAAACACAAACCTCCCAAAACGGCGCCGTGCGGAAAGTCTTCAAGATGACAAAATGGCTGGGCCATTTCACACATGGGTCTTGGCCTCACGTCGCCTGGGCCTTACACCACCTATGTTGGAGCAAGATGCGGTGGATAGTGGGCATTGTGCCAACCGTGTCTCTTATAGTGGCCAAGCTTCAAAAGCTCTATGCTCACCCATGAAGCGGGGCGGCAGGAAAACTCCCGCCATCTCAGCACGTGCTTGCGCACTTGTCTTTTAGGCGTGTTCGGGGACGCAGGACCAAGGGGAATGGTCCTGGCATCTTCATTTGTGTACTCTGGTGCGGTAGGCATAAAGCTAGCCACATTGGTTCTAGCGGGTGACTTAACTCTCACTCGCTATGGATTGCTAGCGGGGTCCTGCTCGCCAGCTTGTGTCACTCTTGGCAATGTGGAATCGGCAAAAAATTTCCTGTCGTTGCTATTTGTCTACTCCAATGTGGCAGACGGGAGCTCGCCGCGGGTGAGAAGATGGCAAGCATACGTGCCTACCCTTCTAAGCTCTTGGGTGCATGGCGGTGCATTACGCCCTGCACCAAAACCACGTGCACTGGTTCAGACTCTCTCTCTCTGTTTTAGAGAGTCATAATATAACTAAAATGCAAATGAAAGCTAAAGAGAAATAATAGTGAAACTGATTTGTTTGCACATATGTGATCTCATGAACCGGATGGCCTTTTTATTTGGAGAGTAATAAATCTCAAATCCACGGATAGTGCCAACTGTTGATGCAGTTTTTCAGCGTGGTGAGAGCTCAACAATACAATGGAATGAGCAGGGCGTTGATTTAGTTTTTCAGTGTGGTGGGAACTGTGTCTAACGTGAGTAGGGATATACTGCTTGGTATACAACTTAACCGTGCTATCCACTTTAGAACATATTTGAGAGAAGGTCGTATCGGGTGAGCAAGGTGAGTAGGGCGTTGGGTGAGCAAAAGTTAGGTAAGCACGGCGCTAAGTGAGTAAGGACAAATGTGAGCTAAGTATCGGGAGAGCAAAGAAGGTAAGCTAAGCATTGGGGAAGAAAAGGATAGGCGGGCCTAGCACTGGGCAAGTAATGCGTGAAGTGAGCAACAAGATGGGCAAGCAAGGTATTAGGTAAAACTGGGCAATAGGTGAACAACATGCAAAAGTTATAGTCCAAGCAAGCGCTCAGATTATGTCTCCCCACACCTTGATGGGATCCTAAGCAAGTGCTCAAAATCCATACCCCTTGTTTTGATGTGAATTCGAGCAACTGCTCGGAATCCGCTTCCCTGTGTCTCTGATATAGGTCTAAGTAAGTGCTCGAAAGTGACTTAAAAAGTGTTCAGAACTGTACCAAGAGCTCTCATGGAAGCCTCATTTCGTCCAATACGGCATCATTTGTGAGAAGGATCATAGGCTTCACCATAACCATTCGCAGTTTGCATTAGAAGCTTTGTCCACATGTGCTCTACATTCAAAGTAGTAGATAAAAAGGACCAACCCAGATGGAGGAGCTCATTCCTATCTCCTTGGTCCAGTATACGGTTCACAGAAGGGCTTCATTGCTATCTCTGTCCATCCTTCCAATCTGGCATACACCCTGAAAAGTATAAACGCAAGACAAGGTTTCAGGATGAGAAAATCAAATCTCCATGATTCGTATATGGAGACGTACTGCTTTATATATAACTGCTGTAGTGTACATAGTTGAACACAATACAAATACTCAAAACTTATCAGTTAGTTACATTGTTCTTATCTATATCTTTATCAATATTTGAATCATTAACAGATCGCGTATCATTAGAAGTCTCATCTGTTGCAATCTTTATCTTGTCTTTGACATCGTCTAGAACTCTGTTTCTTACACGCCCCCTCAAGCAAAGCGGGGCAATAGCCATGTGAAGCTTGTCTTTGAGAATATTGAACCATGGAGAAGGAAGTGGTTTAGTCAATACATCGGCTAACTGATATTTCCCAGATATGAACCGAACATCCAAAGTCTTCTTAGCTACCTGTTCACACACAAAGTGAAAATCCAACTCAACATGCTTTGTTCTAGCATGGAAGACTGGGTTGGCTGTTAAGTATGTAGCTCCGATATTATCACACCAGAGAATCAGAGCATGTGTTTGGAAAATACCAAGCTCATGACAGAGAGACTGCAACCAGATGAGTTCTGCCGTAGTGTTGGCAACAACCCGATACTTTGCTTCCGTACTCGATCATGCCACAGTCGTTTGTTTCTTTGAGCTCCAAGACACAATGTTATTTCCAAAGAAAATGCAATATCCACTTGTGGACCTTCGATCATCAGGTGACCCTGCCCAGTCGGCATCAGAGGATGCTATAAGTTGTGAGTTAGAGCTCGGTCGAATAAGGATACCATGATTAAAAGTGTGTTTTAGGTATCGAAGTATTTGTTTCATTGCTGCCCAGTGATCTGTTGTGGGTTGATGCATGAATTGGCACCCTTTGTTTACGGCAAAAGAGATATCGGCTCTTATTAACGACAGATATTGGAGTGCCCCAACTGTGCTTCTATAGAGTGTTTCATCTTCAAAAACATCACCAGTAAATATGGACAAAGCATGAGAGGTAGACATCGGGGAAGCCATTGGTTTGGCGTTCATCATATTAGTGCACTGTAGTAAGTTCAAAATATATCTTTGTTGAGAGAGGAACAATCCGTCTGCTACAAAGTGAGCCTCAATGCCGAGAAAANGAGGAACAATCCGTCTGCTACAAAGTGAGCCTCAATGCCGAGAAAATAGTGAATGTCCCCAAGATCTTTAAGAGCAAATTCCATACCAAGAGACTGAATTACAGAGGAGACAGCAGATGAGGATGAACCTGTGATTAATATATCGTCCACGTAGACTAGAATGTAGATGGTTAGCTGATCAAGTTGGAAAGTAAAGAGTGATGCATCTGACTTAGCATTAACAAAACCCAACGATATTAGCTTGTCACTGAGGCGTGAATACCAGGCTCTAGGCGCCTGTTTTAAACCATAAAGTGCCTTAGGAAGTCAGCATACATGATCTGGGTATTGAGGATGAGAAAATCCTGGAGGTTGTTGCATGTATACTTCCTCATTAAGAATTCCATGGAGGAAAGCATTATTAACGTCTAGTTGTTTGATGCACCACCGATGACTAACAGCGTGAGATAGCACAAGTCGAATAGTAGTGGGTTTAACCACTGGGCTGAACGTGTCTTGAAAGTCTAGACCCTCTTGTTGATGGTACCCCTTGGCCACAAGACGGGCCTTATACCGATCAAGTGTGCCATCCGGCTTCCGTTTAACTTTGTAAACCCAGCGACACCCCACAATGTTCATATCAGTTCGCGGCTGAACAAGTGACCAGGTACCATTTTTTAGCAGGGCGTTGAATTCGGCATTCATGGCCTATCTCCACTCAGGGTGTTTAGAAGCATGAGTATATGAAGATGGTTCAGGCAGGGAAAAATCTGAGATGGCCACAAGGGCTTTGGGAATAGGATATCGGATACAACCATCATTATCTTGTTTGGTTTTGACAATAATGTTCTGGAGCCGAGTTTGCATCGGATGAGGTTGAGGTGGTGCAATTTCTGCTGCAGCTGGCTGGGCTAAGGCGGACAAGGAAGGACTGGACTGATGCAGACTGGGTGAAGGAGATGCATTTTGTGGAGACTCAACAGGAAGAGATGAGATGGAATTAGTAGGTTCTGAAGAGGGTAGAAAGGATGACTCTGGTGGTTGCGACAAAAGGAGGCGATAGACTTGGCACTCGTAATGTGGACGGTAAGGGAGTAAAATCAGCTTGAACTAAGAGAGGCTTGTCTTTGACAATACTGAACAGAAAATTGGACTCATTAAATATAACATGTCGTGACAGAAAAATGCGACCAGATATGGGTTCAAGACATTTATACCCACGATGATGAGAGCTATACCCAAGAAAAATACACCTTTGAGACCGAAATTGCATTTTGTGACGATTATAGGGTCGAAGATAGGGCCAACATTCATACCCAAAGACACGTAAAATGGAATAATCAGGAGGCCATTCAAATAATTTTTCAAATGGGGAGATATGAGACAAGATAGGAGTTGGTAGACGATTGATGAGATAACAAGCCATTTGAAATGTAGAATCCCAATATTTATATGGTATAGATGTGTGGGAGAGGAGGCAAAGACCGGTTTCTACAATGTGCCAGTGACATCTTTCAACAGAGCCATTTTGTTGATGAGTGTGAGGACAAGTAATACGATGATGAATCCCAAGAGAGTTAAAAAATTTATGGAGACTCCGGAATTCACCACCCCAATTAGTTTGAACCATTCGTATTTTACGGTTAAAGAAGCATTCTACATGTAGATAAAAAGAATGAAACAAAGGTAGAACATCGGATTTTTGGGAAATGGGAAATAACCAAGAGTATTTACTGAAATGATCAACAAAAAGAACATAATATTTATTCCCTTTAGTAGATAAACAAGGGGATGGTCCCCATACATCACTGAAAATAAGATCTAACAGACCCTTAGAGACAGTCTCAGACATGAAAATTGGTAGTTGATGGCTTTTGCCTTGTTGACAAGCAGCACACACACTATCAATTTTATTAGATATTATAGGTAAAGAAAATCTTGAAATAATACTCCGAACTATTTTCATGGAGGGATGACTGAGACGGGAATGCCAAGTAGTCAATGGAGCACGATTGGAGAGAAGAGCTTGAGGTAAACAAGAGATGGTGGAGGGAAAAGGATATAGCCCAGCCTCAGCTTTGCCGCGCAGCAGTATGTTCCTTGTGGCCTCGTCCTTGATGCAAAAATGATGCCCATGAAATTCAATAAAAACACCATTGTCAGCAGTAAATTGACTAAAATCAGGTTCTTTGTAACTGAGGGCACATGTTACAGGTTTTTCAATAAGAAGGAATTATTGGATAAAGGTAATTTAGAGGAACCAATGTGATCAACATTCAAACATGTACCNATTGACTCACAGAAATTAGGTTCTTTGTAACTGAGGGCACATGTAACAGGTTTTTCAATAAGAAGGAATTATTGGATAAAGGTAATTTAGAGGAACCAATGTGATCAACATTCAAACCTGTACCATCACCAATGTGAATCTGGTCAGGGCCATGATATGGCTTAGCATGAAGATTGAGATTCTGAAAATCATTTGTGAGATGGTGAGTGGCGCCCGAATCAGCGTACCATGCAGTGTCATTGTTGGCAGGAGCAGTTGCCATAAAAGCAGTAGGCAACGATTGATAATTCTGAAAGGAATGATCAAATTGATGCCAACAAGATATTGCCGAATGTCCAGACTTTCCACATACTTGACATTGGACGCGGTATGGCTGTGGGTTGTTGGTGGGAGTTCCACGGCTTCGACCACGACCATGACTACAGAAATTATTATTGGAGAATCGATCGCGGTGACCATTGTGACGATTGATGTGAGAGACTTCTTTATTTGTTGCTAGATTGGCAGAGGCTACTACTATGTCGACAGCGGAGGTCAGCTGCTCAAGGCGTGCCTCATAAGTTAATAAGTGGCCAAAGACATCATCAAGTGTCATAGGATCAACCCTTGTTGTGATTGATGTAATAAGGGGATCATAGGTAGTGTCGAGTCCAGCTAGGAGGTAGGAAACAATCTCACATTCCTCCAAAGGTTTGCCAATTGCGGCAAGAGTATCAGATAGGATTTTAGCCTTCTGAAAGTAATCTGTGATTGTGGAGTCACCCTTTTTAAGAGTAGAAAGTTGGAACCTGATTCTTGTGATTCGAGCTTGAGAGTGGGCAGAGAACATACGCTGCAGCGCCAACCAAGCTTCACGAGATGTTGAGAGGCCAACAACTTGAGTCAGTACCCCTTCGGATAATGAGGACACCAGCAAACTGAGGATCACTTGGTCCTGCTGAAACCACCTTGTAAAGGCTGGATTAGGTAGTGAGACACCCCCAACATCGGGCAAGTAAGGCGACGGAGGAAGAACACTTCCATCAACGAAACCAAAAAGCTGTTGCCCGCGTGGATATGGCATAATCTGAGCCTTCCATAGTAAATAATTGTCCTTGTTGAGTTTTATAGTAATAAAATTTGAGAGATTTGAAGGAGAATATAATTGTGGAGGAAGACCAGATGGTGAAGCCACAAAGGAAGAATGGGAGGAGGATGAAGAATCGGAAGCCATGGATCACAGACGTTGGTCTTTAATGGCTCTTGATACCATGAAAAGTATAAACGCAAGACAAGGTTTCAAGATGAGTAAATCAAATCTCCGTGATTCGTATACGGAGACGTACTGCTTTATATATAACTGTTGTAGTGTACATAGTTGATCACAATACAAATACTCAAAACTTATCAGTTAGTTACATTGTTCTTATCTATATCTTTATCAATATTTGAATCATTAACAGATCGTGTATCATTAGAAGTCTCATCTGTTGCAATCTTTATCTTGTCTTTGACATCGTCTAGAACTCTGTTTCTTACACACCTAGATCGACGGATGCCAGATAACCAAAGGACCAACCACACTACGTGTGAATAGTGAAACTTGTGAATACATTACATCCTTTTATCCCCTCGCCGACCATTTCTTCTCTCTTTCTCGTCTGTTTTATGATCAACCCTGAAAACCCATCCTTTCCAAAGGAGCAAACACATGCACATTTAAACATTTGATTTGGAGTTCTGAGCATCAATGACTGACCAAAGTGCAGTGACCTTTCACTGGTTGAATTAAGTGTCTTTCGTGAAGATGCTTACATTGTGTGTATGATGATCGTGAAACAAGTTGTTATATGTTNCTTATTTATTAGACCGAAACCGACCATGCATTTGGTCGGTCTGGTCCGGTCCGGACCGAACCGGTCGGTTTCTCCGGTCCGGACTGACCGGTTTACACCCCTATTTTAGTGTATCATTTTGTGACTATTGTTATATGAATAATATATATATATATATACAGAAAAACAATATTCCAAAATAAAATCAAATTTCTGTATAATATAAAGAATTCCCATTAATGGTCCCTCGTACTTGTTGATACCTTTATCATAATTGATTGAAAAATATTATTTTCTTTCAAAACACAAGAGTGCCTTCTTGAATTTCTTCATAGATTAGACACAAACGAAAGCAAAATCAAAATTAGTACAAGTCAGGGGCCACTAAGGCAAGTGAGAAACTTCTCCATACATGATACGTTGAAATTTCCACATTTTCGTGGGGGAAAGAAAGAGGAACAGTGTCTGCTTTTTAAGACTTGCAAATTGTCTCGTAAGGATGAAAGGGATGAATTATCCTTTGGTTTTTCATAACAATTAATACAGTTTTGAATCTTTATTCCAAAAGTCCAAACAATAAATGAACTAAACTAATGAATCATGAAGCCATCACAGAGAGAGAGAGAGAGAGAGAGCAGTTGCTCGTGGAAGAGTGGGATGCTAGAATTTGGAAGGTATCGACACTGGGCAAAGAAATTAGGGAATAGGGATATAACCGGTCCGGTCCGGTCCGGTCTGATTTTTTGATTTTTTTAAAATATAAAAAAAATATAATAAAATATTTTTTCTTATGATAAAATGTTATTAATAATTTAATATATACATTATGTTTAAAGCATACGATCAATTAAATTTTCATCTTTAGATTAAACTTTTATTTTATAAATTATAATAACATTATCTTATATATATAATTATATTAATAACATATAATCAAACAAATTATAAATGCTCATATTTAAGATTAACATTTTATATTATAATTTATAAATTATAATATGAAATTATTTCATATGTGATATATAATTATATATTATATATAAAAATTTAATATATAATTATATATTATATATAAAACTTATATATATAAATATTTTGTATAATATATAAAATTAATTTATATATATATTTTTTCAAACCGGTCCGGTCCCGAAAACTACGGAACCGAAACCGGACCGGATCCGACCGGTTTTCATAATATAGGAACCGGTTCCGGACCGGACCGGTTCAAAACCGGACCAACCGGTCTGGTTTGGTCCGGTCCGGGCCGGTTTACCGGTTTAAATTTACACCCCTATTAGGGAATGAGAAAGATAGGTCGCAAGGTGAGAAAAAGAAATGTCGAAATTACAAGTTTTTCCCTCAATTTTAAAAAAATCTACCAAACTGCCATTTACACATATTTCGGACCAGAATACGGATTCCAACTGATACATCACAAACTGCACTTGTATGAAATCGCTTCACAAGGGCCCTGAGCCACCACACAGATCACAACAATAGAGCTACAAGTCAACCCAACACTTCACAGGGGCTTTGGCCACCACACAACAACAATGCTACAAGTCAATCCCAACACTTCACGGGACCCTTGGCCACCACACAACAACAAAGCTACAAATCAATCCCAACACTTCACAGGGCCCTCGATCACTACACATATCACAATAATAACGCTACAAGTGACAATTTCAGAAATCCAACAATAGAAATTTCTAGATTAGTTCGAGAGCTACTTACAACGTGGAAGGGAAAGCTTCTGGATGATCGCCTTATTAGAATAAATCCCATTGATGTACCTTAGTTACATGTGAGCTGAGCAATACCTCAAATAGTTGGTATTCATTTTCTTTTTTTTACTGTAAATACCATAGAGACTATAGGTTATTGCTGTCTACGGTTACATGTAACATATTATATTCCTTTATTCCCTTTTTCAGTGTATAAATATACACACAGCAGAACACATCAATACAATGAGAATTACATTCTGTGAAATGCTCTCTCTCTATTTTCTTTACTCTTTGTTATCTAACATGGTATCACAAAGCCCGTGACTCACAGTCTTTGATCCATGGTTGCAGAGTCCCCTCCTCCTCCTCCTCTCCCCCCTTCTTCCGCTCACTCCTCCATTACCTCAGCTTTCTCACACATTGTCACCACCAAGCTATCCACCGAAAACTATCTCCTCTGGAAAGTGCAAACATCTGCATATTTGAGGGTCAGGATCTATTCTCCTTCGTAGATGGCTCCTACCCCTCCCCTCCAGAATTTCTTCCTGCAACCTCAACTGCTCCCTTGAAATCAAATCCTGCTTTTCTTTCATGGCGCAAGACTGACCAACTTGTCCTAAGTATTCTTTTCTCCTCTCTTTCTGAATCTATCTTAACCCATGTCCTCTCATCTACTACCTCTTATCAACTATGGACATCCCTTGCTTCCATGTTTTCCTTCCAATCTCAAGCTAAGGAATTCCAGATTCGGTTCCAACTCACAAACTTATCCAGGGGCGATCAATCTATATCTGATTATTTCGGGAGGGTTCGTCAAATTGTTGATTCCCTTACCTCTACTGGAACACAGTTATCTGATAAAGAGATGCTTACCTACTTACTCAATGGACTTGGTCCATCCTATGAACCCTTCGTTACTTCAATCACTACCTGGGTTGATCCTATTTCATCTCATGAGCTTTATCAACTACTTCTCTCTCATTCATGAAACCCGCATGACCCATAATAATCGTTCTACTTTTTCCGTTGACCATCTGTTCAGGCAAGGACCAACGTGGACGCAATCATTTTCGAGGGGGATGTCAAGGTCGTGGTCAAGGTTGGTTTAATCCAACCACCCGTGGTGGACGCACTTCATCTACTTCAAACTTCTTGCAGCAGTACAACTCACAACGTCCCATTTGTCAAGTATGCCAAAAGACAGGGCACATTGCGCTCCAGTGTAGACATCGCTTCAATCACTTTTATCAATATGAAGCTCCAAGCTCCTTCTCAGCAAACTACACTGCACACAATCCATCTTTTGACTCGGTTTGGTACCCCGATACCGCAACAACTCACCATCTTACGAATAATATGTCTAACTTGAATTTATCTTCTGAGCCTTATGCAGGTGGTGAGACCATTAGAGTGGGAAATGGGGCTGGTATTTCTATCGAGAATTTCGGTGACTCTTCTATACACTACAACTCTTCTTCTTTTCTTCTCCGTAACTTGCTTCATGTTCCTTCAATAACCAAAAATCTTGTATCTGTTCTAAAATTTTGTACTGACAACAACTGCTACTTTGAATTTTACTCTACCCATTTTTCTGTGAAGGATAAGGAGACACAGAAAATCCTCCTCACAGGGCCAACCTGTGACGGTTTCTACACTTTTCCCACCAATTTGTCTTCATCACCTTCTCCATCTGTTCATATTGGTGAACGCACTTTCTTTGATCAATGGCATAGAAGACTTGGGCATCCTTCATTGGCTTTAGTCTCTCATGTACTGCACTCTAAGTGTTTGCCAGTTTATCCAACAGAGTCGATTTTTCAGTGTTCTTCCTGTCCTCTTGCAAAATGTCATCAACTTTCCTTTCCTACTAGTCAGGCCCATTATACTAGGCCTTTAGAATTATTGTGTGCCGATGTATGGGGCCCAGCCCATTATGTTTCTCACAATGGTTATAACTACTACATTTCCTTTGTTGATTGTTATACTCGTTTCACTTGGCTTTTTCCAATCAAACTCAAATCTGATGTACATCAAATTTTTTTATCATTTTTACCATTTGTAGAACGATTGTTTAATACCAAGTTAATCACACTTCAAACTGATGGTGGCGGTGAGTTTAAACCACTCACAACTATATGCAAACAACTTGGTATAACTCACCGTTTTTCTTGTCCTCATACACATAAACAAAATGGACTAGTAGAACGCAAGCACCGTCACATTGTTGAGACCGGACTTACTCTTCTAGCCCATTCTTCCCTTCCATTTTCTTATTGGGCCGAAGTCTTTGAAACGGCAGTTTATTTAATAAATTTGCTTCCTACTCCAACAATCAAAAATAAATCTCCTTACTCCATGGTTTACAATTCAGAACCGGATTACAAATTCTTAAAAGTTTTTGGTTGTGAATGCTGGCCTAATTTAAGGCCTTATATTCCCCACAAACTCAATTTTCGGTCCACATCATGTGTTTTCTTGGGGTACAGCTTATCTCACAAAGGATATAAATGCATGGATTTTCAGACAAAAAGAATCTATATCTCCCGGGATGTACTCTTCAATGAAAACTCTTTTCCCTTTTCAAAATCCCGACCCATAAAGACCTCTCCCAAATCTGACTTTGCCCAAGCCCAACTACCCATTCTCTATTCTTTGGTATTGAACTCACCATATCCTTCAACTAATTCAACCTCCAGCCCATCCATCCTTGGCCCAGGCCCAGCACTCCAAAACCTACCCGCTCCTATCACTTCTTCTTCTTTGTCGTCCTCAAATCTACCCAGCGCCGAAAACATTTCTCTTCCAAACTCTCCCACACCTGCTATTCCCGCATCGTCTCGTTTGTTTCCTACAACTCTAGCTCCACCAAGATCACCCATCATAACATGAGCCCAAACCAATTCTTCCTGTCCTCAAAATTTCACTAATGGAACTATCCTCTATCCCACTCGACATTGTCTTACTATTTCTACACAGGTTCCAGATGAACCTTCAAGTTTCTCTCAAGCTTCAAAGTTCTCTGAATGGAAACAAGCCATGAAGCAGGAGTATGATGTGCTTCTTCAAAATGGCACCTGGACTCTTGTACCCCCTACCCCTCACACAAATGTTCTTGGTTGCCGATGGGTATTTCGCACAAAGACCCATGCTGATGGTTCATTTGAAAGGAGAAAGGCCCAATTGGTTGCTAAAGGGTATCATCAGCAACCTGGTATAGATTTTAATGACTTCTTCAGCCCAGTGGTTAAGCCCTCCACAATTCGTCTTGTGCTTTCAATTGCGGTTTCCCGTGGGTGGCCCTTGCACCAAATTGATATCCAAAATGCTTTTTTGCATGGATTATTAACTGATGATGTTTACATGCAGCAACCTCAATGTTTTGTTGATACCACTCTGCCACATCATGTTTGTAAGCTTCAAAAAGCTATATACGGCCTCAAGCAAGCTCCACGAGCTTGGTTCGCTCAGCTAAGTACTTGGTTACTGGATTATGGTTTTGTTGCCTCTAGAGCTGATCCATCCCTCTTTATTTTTACACATCATGATACTCAGATTTATTTGCTAGTGTATGTGGATGACATAGTCATCACATCCTTAAAACAATCTGTTATTATCTCATTGATTCATGATTTGGGTTGTGCATTTCCTGTAAAAGATCTTGGTAGACTTGCCTTTTTCCTAGGCATAGAGGTTGATTATACTCATGAAGGGATTCTGCTATCGCAGCGCAAATACCTCAAACAGTTGCTTACCCGAAGTAAAATGATGCAAGCAAAACCTATGTCTTCACCCATGGCCTCATCTATTAAATTTTCTAGACATGATACACCTGATTTTGAGGATGCCACATTATATAGAAGTATTGTGGGTGGTTTACAATATTTATCCATCACAAGACCCGACATCGCTTTTGCAGTAAACAAAGTCTGTTAATTCTTGCATACACCCAAACTTTCCCACTGGAGTGCAGTCAAACGGATTTTAAGATATTTAAAATCCACAATCAATCACGGCTTACTCTTTGCATCAAAATCCAGCCTCACACTCCAAGCTTATTCTAATGACGAGTGGGGTGGATGTCCCGATGATCGTAGATCAACTAGGGGTTATTGCATATTCTTAGGAAAACACTTGATATCATGGAGCTCTAAGAAACAATCTATNAACACTTGATATCATGGAGCTCTAAGAAACAATCTATTGTGGCCAGATCTTCCACTGAGGCAGAGTATAAATCAGTTGCCTCATCTACTGTTGAACTTATTTGGCTACAAACTATCATGTGTGAACTTGGCATCCATTTATCTCAAGCTCCAATTCTATGGTGTGATAACCTTGGTGCCACTTACCTATCAGTAAATCCAATGTATCATTCAAGAACAAAACATATGGATATTGACTATCGTTTTGTAAGAGATAGAGTAGTTGCCAATACCTTAAAAGTCTCATTCATCAGTTCCCAAGATCAAATTGTTAATGGGCTTACAAAGTCTCTTGTAGCTGACAAGTTTCTTCATTTCAAGACGAGTCTCAATGTTGTAGACACACCCTTGAACTCGAAGGGGCATATTAGAATAAATCCCATTGAAGTACCTTAGTTACATGTGAGCTGAGCAATACCTCAAACAGTTGGTATTCATTTTCTATTTTTCACTGTAAATACCGTAGAGTATATAGGTTGTTGCTGTCTACGGTTACATGTAACAAATTATATTCCTTTATTCCCTTTTGCACAATGTATAAATATACACACAACAGAACACATCAATACAATGAGAATTACATTATGTGAAATGCTCTCTCTCTATTTTCTTTACTCTCTGTTATCTAACACGCCTGCGACCCGAGCTCCATGCTGTGCTTCCCGTCGGCTGGAGGTGCAGTGGTCTCTTGGGTAGAGGTGGTGTTTAAAGTAGAGAGAGATATAGTGTGAACGTGGCAGGTAGAGAGAGAGAGAGAGAGAGAGAGAGAGTTGTGTATGCTTGCTACTGGGGGGGATTTTCTGTGTGAGGGTGACTGGCGAAAGGTTATTGGGGCGGCTAGCGACCTAAGAGTGGGGACAGAGAATGAGGGTACGACAGAGAAAGAGAGAGAGAGAGGATGATAGGTACAAAGAGTGATGGAGATAGAGAGATCAAGAGTGGCAGGAGCTCACTGTAACAACGTCGGAAGGGAAGGGGCATGGAGGGGGTGGTGACTGAGGCTAGGGTTTTCGAACCCAATAGCTTTAGGCTTCAGAA
Source organism: Juglans sigillata (assembly GCA_003123805.1). NCBI lineage: Eukaryota > Viridiplantae > Streptophyta > Magnoliopsida > Fagales > Juglandaceae > Juglans > Juglans sigillata. The sequence goes on from QEOY01002046.1 coordinate 18,277, forward strand.
CCGAGAGAAGGAGGAAGAACATAGACAAATCAACGGCGTGAGTCGGTGCAATTGTTATGATGGTGAGTAAAAACGATGCATTATAGTGACAAAAGCAACGACGAAAAGAGGCAAATGAAATCAAAGGGAAAGGGAGGGTATCAAGGCTAGAAGAGAGGATGACAGAGATAGAGGACCGAAAGATGCTTCCTACAGCGAATATGTTGACAGATGATAACGACGATGATGGGGGTGGGGCAAGGCTTGGGTTGTAATAATGGCTCATAGAGAGAGAGAGAGAGAGAGAGAGAGAGAGAGAGAGAGAGTATGCTAAACAAAGAGAAACATAAGAGAGAATAGGAGGAAAACTTCCCAGCGTCGGCATGCTCATGGTGTAGGGCTTGGCCGGCGGTAGCACTTGGTGAGGCTGCGGTACGACGAGGAAGTAAGAGAGAGAAAAGAGAAACAAAGATGGAGAGAGAGATGGGGGCAGAGGAGCTTATCAGCGGCGAAAGGACTACGGTGGCAGTGCACAGTGCGGCTTGGCGTCCGGTGTAGTGAGCAGAGACAGGAGCGACAAACGAAGAGGAGATGTGGGCGGCAATTTTGATGACACAGAAAATAAAAGGGGAAAGGGAAAAATTGGTAAACCGACGCAATAAGGGAAAACAAGAATATTAACAATAATTTTCAATAGATGAGAAATTTGTTAATAGTAGTTAAATAGTTTGTAAATAGTAGTAAAATAATTTGAATTAAAATATTTTATGAAATTTTAAGAAGAATAAAAAAATTAAATAAAAAAATTATAAAATTAAAATATTTTTAGAATATAGTTTTTTAATATTATTTTTATTTTAAAATTTGAAAAAATTAAATGATTTTCTATATTTTATTTAAAAATTTAAAAAAATTATAATAATTAGATATTTATTAGATGAAAAAGTTAAAACTTAAAATTTAAAATTATTTATATTTGAGTGGTGTTGTTGGGACGAGACAAATGGGACCCAAGAATAATTTAGCTGGAAAGTAAAATGACCGAACTCACCTCCCTACATCTTCCAAGCTTGGGCAGCTTATACGACAACCCTGCTCCAGTGTTTTACTCGTTTGAAATATGTGTCTTGTGTTACCTCCTTTCTGTCATTTCATGTTGATTTTCAACTAAACCTTTTGTGATGGTTTTGTTTTCTGTTTTACACCTGGAAAGTATGAGATTATATAAGAAATTTATGAATAGTAATGTAATAGTTTGTAACTAGTAGTAAAATAGTTTAAATTAAAAGTTTTATTAGGTTTTCGAAAAGGAGAGAAACAATTGAATAAAAAAAACTATAAAATTAAAATATTGTTAGAATATAATTTTTTTAATATTAGTTTTGTTTTCAAATTTGAAAAAGTTGATTTTTTTTATATGGATGTTTGGAAAAGTTGCAATGATTAGTAATGATTAGATAAAACAGTATGAAAGAGAAATTGAAAAGTATTTTTGTTTCAGTAATGTTTGGATGTTGAGATGAAATGAGATAAGATGAGATTGGATGAGACCAACTAAAAGGGTCTTAAACCCTCTTGATTTTCAATATGACATAAATGAGATTCATTAGTCAAGACATCCTCCTACAGATATGCTTCATGTGTGAGGTTTTAAATGCCACCACTTGGCTTCTTGCTGAGTAACGTGGTGGCATTTAAATAAAATATTGTCTGAGGATTGACGGCCAAGCTACTTGATATGTAATAATTATGTCAGTTAAATAAAATATTGTGCATTGATGGAGAATCTCAACTCATTGAAATATATGAAGAAGAAAATGTTAAACATCATTTGTTATAGAAAACTAGCCGATTTCTAGAGGTTACGTAGCATTTGTTACGGAGCAAGAAAACTAGCCATTTCTAACTATTGAAATGCATCATAAGTGGATTATAAGATAATTGATCTGTTCAAATTTCATAATAGATAAGAACGAATGGGAGTTTTCCTCAAATATATATTTTCATCTTGTAATTCTCAAAACCGTGTGTTTTTTAGTTATTCTATAAAAGTGTTATTGTAGAACAATGAGAAAAAGAGGGCTTCATTGTATCCTATGAACAATTTTGTCAATACTCCATAGCACGTTAAAAGGCAACCTTGTAGTATTTGCAAGGTTGCCTTATTGACATAATAAAGCGTTACTGCTGGAAATGGTTTAGTCCATGTTCATACGTTACCAACAAATTCCAAAATCATTCCCCTTCTTTCCATGCGGCTTCTAGAGCAATAAACTCATATTCCATTGTAGAATAAATTATACAAGTTTGATTCTTTGATCCCTATGAAATCACAGCTCCTCCTAACATAAAAATCCTCCCACTTGTAGACTTTGAGTTTGATTCTACACTATTCCAACTTGCATCACTGTATCCTTCTAATACAGCGAGATCCTTTTGATAGTGTAGACCATAATTCACAGTCCCCTTCAGATATTCTAAAACCCTAGAAATCACATCCCAATGCTCTTTACCTAGATTGCTAGTAAATCTGCTTAACATCCCAATAGCAAATGCAATATCAAGTCTAGTGCAATGCATATCATACATTAGACTCCCTATTACACTAGCATATTGCAGTTTGGATCTACATCTTCATGTATTTTCTCTCAATTTAAGACTATGCTCATATGGAGTCGAGATTGGCTTTTGGTCTTCAAGTCCATACTTCTTGATCACTTTCTCAATATAATGAGATTGTGTCAGGGATAAACTATTGATTGTTTTCATAATCTTAATCCCAAGGATCACATCGACCTCTCTCATATATTTCATGTCAAGTATTGAGGAAAGAAACTTTTTAGTTTCTTCAATATATTGAAACTTTCTTCCAAATATTAACATACCATTAACATAAAAACAGATAATCACACAAGTATTATTATCTCCTTTATAATATACATACGTATCAACATCGTTGACTCTAAAAACATAAGATAAAACTAGTTTATCAAATTGCCATTGTTTAGGAGTTTGTTTCAAACCGTAATGGGATTTAATCAATTTATAAACTTTCTTTTCATGACCAGCCATAATAAAACACTCGGGTTTCTCTATATAAATCTCATCATCTAGGTCACCATTTAAAAAACATTTAGTGAACTACTAGATGATTGAGAGATGCAAGAGAAATTAAATTCTAACAGTTGATATTCTAGCAATAGGATCATATGTATCAAAATAATCTATACATTCTCGTTGTTATATTCCTTAGCCACTAAACGAGCTTTGAATTTATTACTAGAGCCATTGGCATTAAGCTTTCTAAAAATCTACTTACATCCTATTGCTTTTGAACCAAGAGGTAAATTAACTAGTTTCCAAGTTTGATTTGAAGCTAGTGATTGTATTTCATCATTTGTACGTCTTCCCATATATCTATATCTTGTGATGACATAACTTCTTGGTAAGATGAAGGATCACTTTGAAAGTTAAAAATAAATTTAACTTCATTCTTCACATAATTTTTATCTCCTTATATAAGATAGATAAGAAAATCGAGACCTTTTGCTAGCTCTTCCATAGTTTAAATTCACTAGGATGCTGAATTTCATTTTCAGAAGTGCTAGGGACATAGACATGAGTAGTATTATTTTGAGAATCAGACTTCATCAAATTTTCAAAAAATTCAACATCTCTAGATTTATATATCACATTTGAATCTAGGTCCAAAAATCTGTAAGTCATTTTATTTTGAGAATATCCAATAAAAACACGTCTATAGGTTTTAGAACCAATTTTGGTCTTTTAAGATCTAGTTTTTTAACATAGAGGCTAACACACACTTTTAATCTCTTCAAAGATGGAGGAAGTTTATGCCATAATTCAAAAGGAGTTTTTAAAACTTTCTTATGGGGCACTCAATTCAAATATAACAAGCGGATAAAATTGCGTCACCCCATAAGTTAAGAGGACAACCGAAACTTAAAAGCATAGAATTCACCATCTCAGCAAGAGTTCTATTTTTTCTTTTGGTTATACCGTTTTGTTGAGGTGTGTAAGGGGCATTGACTTGGTGATTTATCCCATGAGTTTCACAGAATTTAGTAAACTCAATTGATAAATATTCACCACCTAGATTAGACCGAAAGGCCTTAATCTTTTTGCCCAATTGGTTTTCTACTTTGGCTATATGAATAAAAAACTTCATCTTTACTCTTGAGCAAATAAACATGTGAATATCCAGTAAAATCATCAATAAATGTAAGAAAATAATTTATTACCACCACGAGATTTAACATTTTTAAGATCACAAACATCATTATGAATAAGTTTCAAGAATTTCATATTTACGCTCAAGATTTTGAAAATCTTTTATGGTTATTTTTGATTGAGCACAAATCTAACATTTTGTAACATTATCATCAAAATTAGAAATCAAGCCAAGATTAGACATATATTTTATGGAACCATAATTTACATATCCTAATCTACCATGCCATAAATTAAAAGAAGACACAAAATAAATAGGATTTTCATCCATTACATTCAATTGAATCATTCTATTACAAGAGTTGTAAGGCCCAGGCATTGTGAGGCCCAGACCAGTGTGTAAAAAGGCCCAGCCTTTGTCTTGGTAGTTTTCCGAACGACACCGTTTTGGAGGTAAGAGTCTTCTTCCTCAGCTGCCTCCCGATTTCTTTTCCCTCTCTTTCTCATTTTTGTTTCTTTTTTCTTTCTGTTTTTCCCCCGCTTCCCTCTCTCCCACGTTACTCTTTTCTTTCCGGTTTCATTTTATTTTCTTGTCGTGGTTCTATTTTGTGGTTCTGAATCTCATGCCCTAAACCTCCTCACTTTCGATTTTTCCCTCAAAATCAGTTTCTCACTCTATTACATCCCTCCATTGCAGCAGATCACTGTGTTTCTCTCTCCCGCGTCCCTCTTGTTCTGCAGTTGGTGTTCTCCTTTCAAGACTTGGGCTCTTTTCTCCCTCTTGCACTGCTTTTAGTCTTCAGGTATAACTCATTCTCCTTCTCTTTTATTCCGCAACCAAGAACCTGAATTTCATTCTCTCAGCCGACCCTCTCTTCCTCATCACTGTAGATTTTTGTTGTTGCCTTGTGGTTTGGGTATTGCACTTTGTGGGTCCTCGGGTGTGTGTTCGTGTAACCATTGAAGCCTCTACTGGAGATTTTAGTTTCCACGAGTAGGCTATTTCCGTTCTCAGTCTTTGTTCGCACGACACGCACATATTCTGAGTTTATTCTCTCTTCCAGTTCTTACACTTACTTACCTGCGTGATGTTCTAGCTGATTTATAGTGCTACGTTGTTGGGTGGAAAACAAATTTTTGACTGGTGGCCGAGAGCTACTTCAGTGGTTTAGCGTTTTGGTGGTTTTTCATTCGGTGGGCCTTGTGTTTATCGTAGTACTGTGAGTTCGAAGTTCTACTCGGTTTCACGTAAACATTGAGCCTTCTTCGTAAGTTTTTCACTTCGTTGTGTATTTTATAAATTTTGGCTTGTTGGTTTGGTGTTTTAGAAATAATTAGAAGGGAGTTTATTGGGTGCCATTTAACATCTAGAAGTGTTGGGATTTTTCCTGTTGTGGAGTTGTGAACGGAGAGAGTGCAGTGTGTAGTGTCGTCTTGGTTAAATTGTTGGCAATTGCTTGGGAGTATGAGCTGCTGAAATAAGTGTGAATCATTGATGAGTTGAGTTGACATTGGTTTTGATGGTTGTATTGGACAATATTAAGATAGTATATGGTACTTTGGGTTGAAATACGGGCTGTCCAATTTACTATATGGTTGTCTTAGTGAGTTGTTGTTGTTATTATATGGTTTGGGATTTTGGATTTTAATTATTAGATGGAAGTTATGCCATTTGTCGTTTAATACTCGGTGTATATATTTTGTTTCTATCAATAGGTGACGATATTTTTAGAGGCTGAATTCAAGACATAGATAATATGCTGCAGGAGTCAGGTAAGCGGGGTTCCTATGCTAGGTTTTATACAAGTTAATAAGACTGAGGTTGACTTTATGAAAACTTGCATATTTTGTGATGTAATGGAAACTTGGGAAAAACAAAGATCAACCTCGGTCGCTTATCTGCATTATTCATCAAATCTGTGTGAAAAAAGAAAAATATGTTCTGACATGCATTGTGTAGACATGAGCTAAATTCTATCATGTGGTTTCTTTAGAAAGATGTTCTGGCTTTTGTTTTCAGTGTGTGTAAACTGTCTGATTCTGTTTTGGTACTCTGTATTATTTTGATATAACATCTGAAAACCTTTGGCATGGTGTACTGGTATTTGTATCTGACTCTGTCTCTGCTTTGCTTTGCTTTGCTCTGCTATGTTATGCTCTGCTCTGTTTGGATTGGTACCAACTTCTCTGTCTCTGAGTGCACCTACTTTGGAAATAAAGTGATTTTATTGTGGCCTTTCCTGTGTGCACACTCGGGGCTCCGAGAAGAATAAAGGAAAGATTTCACCTCTGTCTCTGCTTGGTTTGGCCACCGGAGTTAGCACAACCCTACCACGGGGGTGAAACATGGTCTCTGCTCTGTGTGATGCTCTGTTTTGATCTGATGATGATACTCAATTTATGTTATGCCAAAGTATTACGGGTTTTACTTGTCTTAAAACCATCGCTTCGTTACTTTTAGAAAACATGTTTTGTTCTGTATGATAACTTTGTAAAATATTTTGTTCTGCATGTTGTATTTTGTAAATGCTCATATTTGCACGCTAGCATATGTCTCATGCTTACTGAGTTGTTGATACTCACCCNATCGCTTCATTACTTTTAGAAAACATGTTTTGTTCTGTATGATAACTTTGTAAAATATTTTGTTCTGCATGTTGTATTTTGTAAATGCTCATATTTGCATGCTAGCATATGTCTCCTGCTTACTGAGTTGTTGATACTCACCCCCTTTCTTCATAATATTTTCAGATGATATCGATAGTCAAACTGAGGATTGGGATTAGTTTAGTGAGCATGATTAAGCGGGAGGATAGGATGTTAAAAGAAGGAATTATGATGTCCTTTAGATTTAATGTCTTTTAGATTTAATTTTATCTTGGGTTTAGTAAGACTTGATAAGCTATTAGTTTGGTTTGTCATGACTTTCGGAAGATTGTGGACTCCTTAGTTTATTTTGCTGCGGTAATGACTTTGTAGAGTTTTCAATGTGGTTATTTAGAATACCTGCGATTGAGTTTTGCTTATAAAGTTTTTGGAGTTTTATTTTAGTTGTGTTGGAAATCATGTTCTTAAGTAACATGTAGTAATTCTCTAGGCCACCCGGGTTTAGGCCGTTACAAGAGTAGCCTATTCTTGCAAACATCTCATTCTTAGATAAAATTCATACCTAAGCTTGAAACCCCTCTTATTTAAAAGATTGCCAGAAATTAGGCTCTTTACCATGTTTGGAACATGATGTACATTGACAACAGTCAATATTTTTTTGGAGGTGAACTTTAGAACAACGGTTCGCTTTCCAACAAATTTGGTTTGAATGTTGTTATCCTTTTTCACCTCAGTTCCATCATCAACCACTTCATAAGTCTTAAAAAGATTTCTATCCTTCGAGATATGAAGTGTAGCTCCACTATCAAGCCACCTTTCATTCTCAGATGTCACACGGTTAGCTTCACAAGCTGTCGCAACGAGGTCTTTAGTCACACAATTCGCTTCTTCTCTCTTATACCGACATTGATAAGAGCGTGCCATTGCTTGCCACAAACAAAACAATGATTTTTCTTGTTGTTTTGATCTTTGGGGTTCGGATTTTTCTTCAACTTTTTCTCGTTCTTGGCCTGCAACTTATTCTTCTGCTTGGTTTTGTTAACATCAATGACGTTAACTTTTGTTTTCAACTCAAAAACACAATTTTTTAAGAATTATAAGATGGAGATATATATTTTAGGAGGAAACTCTCATATGTTCTTACCTATTCTAAAATTTGAATAGATCACTTGTCTTATCACTTATGATGCACTCCAACAACTAAAAAATGGCTAGTTTCTTGTTACGACACAGATGCTGCCTAATAGCTAGAAAATGGCTAATTTTATGTAACAAATACTATTTAACATTTTTTTTATTATTTTAATGACTTGACATTCTCTTCCAATGTACAAAATTTTATTTAAACATATAAGGAAAATGATATATTACATTATTATTTAAAATACCCAAAATAATTTTATGATTTTAATAAAATCTAACATTAATGTGGCGTAATGTATACGTTTGTTTTTGTTTTGTTTTTTTTTTTTTTATTTTTTTTATTTTTGTTTTGCCTGTTATTACATACTCAGATATACGTCTTTTGCGCGCTAACGTGCGCAACGTTTCATCACTTCTGTCCGCCATGGCCGCAAGAGACGGTCACCACCATAACCATGTAAAGAAGATACCTCTCTTTCCTCTCCTCTCTCTTCTCTGCTTTGCTTCCATCTTCCTCGTCCTCTCTCTCTCCAGGAAAACCTCCTCCAATCCTTTGCTATCCCACCAAAGCTTCCAATTTGGACAAAGCCCAGTGCCTGACCCGAATGTAGCCCTAGGTGGATCCTGCGACTACTCGGATGGGGCATGGATCTACGACCACCAGCCGAGACCGGCAAGGTATGGTGGCTCGTGCAAGGAGATATTCAAGGGCTGGAATTGCATCTCCAACAACAAATCCAACGGTTGGGAACTCACCAAGTGGCGGTGGAAGCCCCGGCGCTGTGATCTCCCGCTGTTCGATCCCGTTTACTTTCTTGAGAAGTACAGGAACACCAACATCGGTACTCCCTCCCTCTCTTTAGTTAAGCTGTAATTTCTGTAGTGTTGCCCAGAAGATCTGAGTCATCATGTTACTTGTATAACCTAAGAAAGTTTAACAGTGCAGGGTTTGTTGGGGATTCCTTGAATAGAAACATGTTCATTTCTCTGTTCTGCACTCTGAAACGTGTTTCCAGTGAAGTGAAGAAGTGGCGGCCAGCTGGTGCGGATCGTGGATTTACTTTTCTGAACTATAATCTTACCATCGCATATCACCGCACAAATCTTTTGGCTCGTTATGGTAGGTAAGGTCTCTAATTGCGTGAAGTACTTCACAATGACATGAATAAAAGCTTTTATTAATGTGAAGGCACAAATGATTGTTTTATTTCAGCTCGCTGATTACCAGACCCATATAGGGAGGTATAAACAACTTCTAGAAAAAATGCATGTTATTGAGTGGTCAGAAAAAGGAATTTTGGGAAATTTTCCCTTAAATTACTCGAGTGCATTTGCAGAAAACTCCTTGACAAAGGCCTCTACACCCCAGGATTATTCAAAATTTTATTCATGGACATCCGATGCTAATAAAAAAAATAGATATTCAAGAATGTGGTTGGCAACAATGAGTAGGTTAGCTTAGACTTTATCATTGGTGGTGAAGAAGGGTGATGAAAGTGATGCTTAGTTAGTTGGTTGCAATTTGGATGTTTGATTAACTTCTTCTCGTGTCTAAGTTGAAGCTATAGACCGTGCAGTTATTCAATTTCTTTTTCGTTTGGGGGGTCTCACATGCATGAGATTGCCTTGGTATTCATGAATTATAAGGTGTTGAACATAATAGTTTGTTTGTTTTTCTTAGTCGTTTAGTTGATTTTGTGCACATTATATTCTACAGTTTTGGGTAATTTAGGCTTGCTCTGGTCCTGTTTCGTGCAGGTGGTCAGCTAATGCTAATGGTGGTGTGTTGGAATCTCTTGGATTTAAAGAGGGTTTTAGACTTGATGTTGATGTTCCAGAAGGCACGTGGGCGGGTGCACCAGCCTTCCATGATATTCTAATTTTTAACACAGGACACTGGTAAATTTATGTCCTCCAAATATCCTAGGGAATTGATAATACTGGCCATATGACCATTGAAATTTACCATTGCATGTATGACAGAGCCAGTCAGTGGTGCTGTTTACTCTTCTGCTTATGATTTATTCTGTCCTGATATTTGTTATTTTTGACTATGGGAACAGTTTTAAGAGCAAGAAGATATCACTGATCCTTTATTTGGCCTTTTTTGGTTCTTGTTAATAGGTGGTGGGCTCCTTCAAAATTTGACCCTGAGAAGTTACCCATGCTTTTCTTCAAGAAGGATCACCCTGTCATACCTCCAATACCACCTGATGTTGGCCTGGATATGGTTTTAAAGCACATGGTACAGGATTGAATATTTTTTTATTTATTTAATTTTAAGTAATTGCGAAGAAGAGGCTTACACAAAATGGTTGGTCCAACCATGCTTCAACTTTATAATTTCTGCAGGCTTGCACATATATAACTAGTGCATGCTTGCAATGAGTAGTTTTTGTAGCAACTAGTTGTGTGAAAGTCCCACCCATTGGTAACACTACAGGGGACAAATTTGGACCTAAACTTTTATGTGTAGGCAAGACAGAGATAGTCCTGACTCCATTCTGCAATCAGATGCTATATTACTCTGCACATCTTGTGTAATTCTGTAATTAGATGCTCAAACAGTGCATGTGCTTTCATGATAGGTCTTGTTCATAAAGAAAAATTTGTGACCAGGTGCTATCAAGTTCTTTCGTACACAATCACCTAGACATTTTGAGGGAGGTGACTGGAACCAAGGTGGTACTTGTCAACGGCTACAGCCTTTATCGCCAGAGCAGGTGGATTACATGGAACTTGCATTCTATTGTGTTTATCTAGTCTATTAAGTTTATTCTACATGCTCCTGTATTTCTCTTTTGCAAGACAACATTAATCTAACAATATTTAAACTTTATAATATGGAGGCACACCTAGTTAAATAAGTGTTGAAATCTTGGTTTACATTTCAGGTTGAAGGACTCTTCTCTCTCAAGAATAATGGAACAAATGTGGAGGCACGCCTAGTGAATCACCACCTAAAGAAAGCCCTTAAAAGGTCTGGTTTCCATATTTTGGACATAACACACATGAGTGAGTTTAGAGCAGATGCCCATCCATCCACATCTGGTGGGAAAAAACATCATGATTGTATGCACTGGTGCTTACCCGGAATTACTGACACTTGGAATGACTTGTTCATGGAGCATCTAAACAATATTAAGTTTAGAGATTGATATGTTAATTTTTTCATTTTGAGTTTGCATTCTCTCTTGGTTTTGCACTATTCTTGTACCAATATATAATTGTTGGGTTGGTGGAGCTTGATTTTGTTGGTGTGGTGGCCCGATTTGATGACCCAATCCGACCTGACAATGATGTGTTATTTTTTTTGACGGATTTTCAATAAGGCTTGAGCTAATATTTTTGGCACTACTTGCGAATAGAAAAAGTGCCAGGAAGAAAGTTTGCTCGACACTCGCTTAAGCGAAGCTTGGATAGAGAGTTAGCTCGAGGAGCACTCGACACTCTGCTTAAGCAAATAATGCAGAAAAGTAAAAATTTGGATTTTTGCCTTATGGCACTATAAATATGTACTTAATGAACAATTTAGTAGGTTTTGAGTATTCTGAACGGTGAGATTTTACCTCAGTACAATAAAATTCGTTGCAGCTCTGTAGACATAGGCACGTGCCGAACCACTCTAATTTTGTGTTGCGTGATCGATTTGCTTTGTTTGTCTTCTTTTTTNAGGTCGAACTTGCTAAAACCGATATCCTTATAAGTCGTATAAGAAAAAGTTCAATTCAAGGAACTGAAGCCAAAAGCTCAAAAACTCTAGCCTCCATCAAGAACAATGTCGCCATATCACCGGACTCGACGTCGACGTTGTTCTTCTCTACGTCGCCATCAAGAACAGCGTCGATGTCGAGTCCCTGCTCGAGAAATTGCACATGGGTGGTGTTGGCTCCTCCACCAAGGATCACGCTCCTGAAGATTCTTTTTCTTCTTCTTCCGATGGGTTTGTGGTCGAAAACGAGACAGTGAGAGATGGTTGAGATTTCGCAGAAGGTTCTATTGTCGAAAACATTTCAGGGGGTTCCTATGTTTTTTACCAATGTACAACGAAAAAGAGGTGTGCTTTGTGTTTTTCTCTTTGGATTTGTTTAGTGTTTTTTTTTCCTGTTTTCCTGGTTTTTACCATTGGGGTTCTCTTTTTGGTGCTATTTGTTCTTTTCTTGGAAGATTCTAAAGCTTGATGCTTTTCTTTGCCTTGTGTTTTCATGGATGTTTGGGTCAGGTCTAGAAGTGGAATCGATTGGTTCTGTTTGTATTGATATTAATTTTGAATTGAGGTAGACCATGAATTCTCGAGAAAATGGGCTCTGTTTGTATTGGTGGATGCTGGGTTTGATCTGATTGTATAGGGATAGTGAGATTTGTAAGAATTTTTGGATTTGATCAAACTACTCTGTAACAATGGTTGTACTTTGTAACAATGGTTGTTTCCGATTGGGGTTCCCATTACCTGCTTCCAATCTCTGGTCAGGTTGGCCCATATCGGGTTGATTTGTTCTTGAGCCGGGTCAGGTCGGGCCTAGACATGAACCGGGTTGGCCGGGTTGCAGCCCTATTTGTTACTGTGTTTCGGCAGTATCCTTTTTGGTTCAGGAAAAAAATGAAAACTTTGTAACAATTTTGGTCTTGGCTTTTGTGGAGAAAATTCTCCTGATTGTTTTTTCCCCAATGTTGTTTCTTCAATAAGGTGGTCTACAATCTTTTCACAAATCGCCAGAAAATTCAGAATCTTGCAATGGATTGCTTTTATTTTGCGTGAAGTAGACAAAACATCTTTAAAAAAAGGCATATTCTAGACAACAAAGTTTAAACAGAAAAGGCGAAAACAAGGTACGTTTAGCTGTAATGGATACAAAACTGGAGCTGAAACGGGAGAAGCATATATGAGGAATGTGTATTCGGATGCTGGACTCAAACCCAGGACAGGTCCACTTCCAATGTGCAATGATAGCTACCTACACAATGCTTGTTGGCCTTGACTATTTGCTCTATACAACTTATACAGCTGTGTAATGATAGCAACCTACACGGGAGAGTTTTAATTTAGAGATGAGCCATAAAACATGGACTTACTGGTGTACACATATATATACACATACACACATGCATAGACCATCTTTTCCATGAATTTCTAGTTGGTTAACCAAATCAGTGGACTTCCATAATTTTGATGATAAAGAAAACTGATATATTTTGTTTTTACGTCTATATATGAGTTCTGCTGTAATTGCTGTAATGGGTGCTTGAGACAGTAGCATTCAGAACTGCTCTTTTTGACAATGGAGCATATTATGAATTACTGTGTGCAAAAGAGCATGTTATGAATTACTATGTGTGCACAAGATATGCGGGCTCAGTCTGAATAACAGAGAAATTTTTGTCCTCCAAACTACTAAAAACTGAATAACCACCCCTACAAAAGCATTTCAATCTCTCCATGCCAATGATCGTAAATATTGCATAATAGAAAGCTAGCATCGTTCCTGTTTTTCCAAAGAAACAAGACACAAAACCCACAAGAATGCAGATAGACTTGGGCCCTGTTTGGATGGTGAGATGAAATGAGATGATTTTAAATGAAAGTTGAATAAAATATTGTTAGAAATGATTTTTTAATATTATTATTATTTTGGGATTTGAAAAGGTTGAATTGTTTATTATATTTTGTGTACGAATTTGGAAAAGTTGTAATAATGAAATGAAATGAGATGAAACCGGTTGTATCCAAATAGGGCCTCAGACAAAAGACAACAAAATAGTAAATGTTGCAGAAAAATGAAGAAGACAAAATACCACACCACCCGGAGCTCGACTTTGTGGTCGTGGATGTTAACCAGAAGATTAAATCCACTTCCGTAAAGATCTTTGAACCTGATTCCTCATCACCAAATTCAAATTCTGCACTAATCATCTCAGCTAGCACTTGATCTTATCTATTATATTCTATTTCATCCTTCTTATCTTCCTTCCGCACTTCTTGTATTTTTGTATTTCAAAACTCATGTAATCTTATCAATTCAAGATATATATAAATATAACAATAGAGGAATAGTTTTGGCATTGAGGCCATAACTCTTTTATTATTTCTTTCATGGTATCATAGCCACTCTGCTCACGCATCTAATCGATCCTTTTTCTTTTTCTTTAATGGCTGCCTCATCTTCTACCTTTGTTGCTTCCAATCTTAGTCAGCTTGGTTCAGCTAAGTTTGATGAGACTAACTATCTTATGTGGTTGTCTCAACTTGTCCCGGTTCTTAAGAGCCATGACTTAATGGGCTTCGTGGATGGTTCTCAACTGTGCCCTTTCTAGTTTCTCACTGATGAACATGGGAAACAAACTACTAGTCTAAATCCAGAATACATTCTCTGGAACCGAAAGGATCAGTTTGTTTCAAGATGGATTAATACCACCCTCTCTGATAGGGTAGCACCTTCTGTGTATGGTATTACCTTTGTCCGACCTGCTTGGCTTGTTTTGGCCAACAAATTTGCTTCCCCATCCAGATCTCGCAACAACCATTTAAAGAGACTTCTTCAAACCTTGAATCAAGGTTCCATGAAGTGTGCAGCTTACCTTGATTCTGCTAAGCAACTAGCAGCACAACCTATTGATGATGATGATTTAATTTCTTATATTGTCATTGGTTTGAACCATTCTTATTACCCATTTGTTACCTCTCTATCCCTTGCTACTCGAGAAAAGCCTCTTTCTTTTGAAGATTTTCAAGCTAAACTGTTGTCCTATGGATTACTCTTAGAAAACTAGCTGCATACCATACCACCTGTAATGCCCCGGTCCCGCAAGGATCGAAGAGTTACTCCCTGTAATTTAAAACTCACAATTCATCAATATATTTACAGATTCCATAATATAAAGTCATCAGAATACTATAAAATCTCTTAATAAAATCTGCTAATTCTCATAAATCTTTTGAGTAATCCACTATGCTTAAATAATCATTTCACTGATGCTCCATAATCTTGATCCTTAGTTGAACTATTTAAAATCATCTGAAAAATGTTTGGAGATAAGGGGTGAGTTATCAACAACTCAGTAAGCAGAGAACATATACTAGTGTGCAAACATGAGCATTTATCAGAATTCTGAATGCTGAACAAAATATTTTTCCTTTCAGAATTCAAAATCCGAACATGCTNCAGAGACCATGTTTAACCCCCGTGGTAGGGTTGTGCAAACCCCGATAGCTAATCGAGCAGAAACATAATGTGAATCTTTCCTTTATTTATTCTCGGAACCCCGAGTGTGCACATAGGAAAAACTACTAGGAAAAACACTTTTGTTTCTAAAGTGGGTGCACCAGAAACAGAACAGTTGGTACCAACCCCAACAGAAGCCACTATTAGCACCTGTGGTAGGTCAAATAGATCACCATCCACAAACCAAATCCCAATTCAGAATGTCATGCAAAATTTTTTCAAAAATTACATCATATCAAAGTACAGAATATCTTCAAAACAGAACAGAATCAGGTCACAAAAGTATAATTTATGCACAAAATTTCATATTCGCTCTCTTTTGCACAGTTAAAAAACAAAATGCCAAAAAATAAGCTCACGTCTACACCAGTCATGCCAGAAAATACTTTATTCTTAAACAGAATCTTAGAGTGATGCAGAACAAATAATTGAAGTAGTTCAAATTTCTTTTTATATCAAAACATGCATATTTTTCAAAAATCAACATCAGCCCGTTTTATTGTTTTGTCAAGTCTAGCGTAGGATCCTCGCTTACCTGAACTTCTAAGCTTATCAGAATTTCTCCACAGCAGTACTGAACAAAAATCAATCGTCACTTATAAAATAATCACGTAATTCTCGTAAAACCTAAAATTTCTCTTAACTCTAAAATACCATCACTTTCTAAATTCATTCGTCCACTTAATAACTCCGACTAAAAATCATTAAATCCTAACTTATTTACTAGAGTATTCAAACTACAAAATTTAATACTAGATCATATAATTATACCAAAATATTTTAAAATAAACCATAACTATTTTTTAATAGACTAAATGATATCTAAAGTGTAAAAAAAATATTACACCAATATTGTTTAATCTTAAAATAAATCTTTACTTAATAAAATGTTAAAATACTTAAGTGATTTTCTGTAATCATAATTAAATGAGAGTGTACTAATACATAATAAAAGTTTAAAAGCACATTAATACAGAATGTCATAAAGGGTACTAATGTAATTTCATTTAATTATTTGAAAACAAATATAACCTGCATAAAAAAAATAAACTTTGCGTGGCAGGAGCTTGCTCAAGGAGAAATCATGTGGCATCGTGCGACAGCTGGACTGGGTAGGCAGTGGCGACGAGGCTGGAGAGCAAGTGTGCGGCGGAGATGCTGGTTATGGTGAAAGGTGGTGAACTCAGTGGTTGTGCACTGGACGAGAGAGAGAAACATGATGAGAAAGAGAGAGAAAAATGTGAGGAAAAGAGATGAAGCTCACCGTGAGGTGCGACGGCCTGGGGGTGTTGGAAAGTCCTTAGCGGTGGTTTCTGTGAGGTCTAGACGGTGGAGATCGGAGGGGACAGCGAGGTGCAACACCCAGTGAGAGGCCAAAGGAGGGGGGCTCGATGGACGGCTTGAGCAAAAACTTGATCTGTTTCGGGGAGCAAAAACAAGGGTGTTTGAGGGTGGTGTTTTCCGATGTGGGTTCACGGCTGACTATGGTGGTGAGGTTCGGCCAGAGGTTTACGTGGGGTGGATGAATCGGGCGGCGACTATGTGGAGGTGCTGGGGTGGCACAGCAGTGCATGGTGAGGGCTTCATGCATGCATGGGTTGCGTCGATTTCGTATGGGGGGGGGGGGGGCGGCGGGGGTTCTGGATGGGGCAACAACTTAAAAAACAAAAGGCACAAGGAGGCTTGAAGCACTGGGCACTGTCTCACAGTGGTGCGTGGTGGCAAAGGGAGTCGACGACATCAACGGGATGGCTGAAGAGTGCAACAGCAGCAATGAATGTCACAATGAAGTTTCTCTATGCGTGGGCTAATGTATATGTATATATATGTGAGTGATGGAAACCCTAAGGGAAACACCGAGATGAAGAAACGTGCATGCCATGGATGTGAGGAATATAGAGGAGAAAATAGACGGAAAAGAAAACGTGCATGAACTGTGAAGTTAACGTGTGAAGAAAGGTGATTGAAACAAAACAAAAACAAAAACCCTAAAGCTGAGGAGAATAGAGGCGTACATGCATGTGAGTGCAATCGTACGTGGCGGCAAAAATATCATAAACCTTCAAAACAAAGATTTTAAACCCATAGTCTATTCCAAAAAAAACTCGAACACTCAATTGGGTTTTTGCATACTCATAAAAAAATATATAAAAATCAGGCTTGACTGGGTCTGGTGTTACACCACCTGAAACCAACAATTTTGCCTTGTTTGCTCCAAAACCTTCCCAACAATCCTTCAACTACAAGCCAAAATATCCTACCAAACATCAGCAACCTTTCCACTCTCAACATTACTCCTAACAGTCAGTCCCGTCCCCACCAAAAAATCATTCCTATCACTCTCCTAGACCAAACCAAAACCAGCAGCCCTTTACTACTCCCAGATCTCCTTGCCAAATTTGTGGCAAATCAAACCATAGGGCTCTTGATTGTTTTCACGGCATGGACTATGCCTATCAAGGTCGCCATCCTCCGTCACAATTGAACCTTGGTTTGCCGATAGTGGTGCCAATCAGCATATCACAGCCAATCTTGAGCAGCTAACTCTTCAACAACCGTACACTGGTCAGGAGCATGTAGCTGTTGGTAATAGACAAGGTTTGCATATCAAAAATACTAGTTCACTGACTATCCATACTCCCACTTCTAAACTTAAACTCAATCATGTTCTTCACTGCCCTCAAGCATCTGCAAATTTACTATCCATTAATCAATTTTCTCTTGAGAATCGTTGATTCTTTATTCTAACTGGAACTCATTATTTTGTCAAGGACAACCACATGGGGTAGACACTGTTGGAAGGACGGAGTAGTGATGGACTCTATCCTATTAATTTGCAGTCGTTAGTTCTCAATAAACCACTTGCTATGGCAACAGTTGTAGGGGCCAAAGCTTCTGTTCTAGTTTGGCATTCTAGATTAGGACATGCTTCAAATTTAGTTGTAACTCACTTGTGGAGTAAACATTCTCTACCATTTATTGGTTCCATAAATAAATCTGAAGTTTGTGAGTCGTGCCAACTTGGTAATGGCAAACAACTTCCATTTTTAAATTCTAATCGAATAACAAGTTCTCCATTGGAGCTTATACATTTTTGTTTCTGATTACATTGGTGAAGTTTCCTTTTGTTGAGGGAAAAATGAGTTAATTGGCATATTCTTGTAAAAACCTATGTAAAGTTGAGTTGTAACAAGTGTTGATGCATTGG
>QEOY01002046.1:43901-76043 GCA_003123805.1 Juglans sigillata
CATGGCTCGACTGGCACTCGAGCGGAACCTTCCAGAGAGGTTCGCTCGATGGGCGCTCGACGTGGCGCTCGAGCAGAACCCATCCAGAGTGGTTCGCTCGATGTGCGCTCGACTCAGCGCTCGAGCGGAACCCAGACAGAGTGGTTTGCTCGAGGTGAGCTTGACGTGGAGCTCGAGCAGAACCCATCCAGAGTGGTTTGCTTGATGTGCGCTCGACATGGCGCTCAAGCGGAACCCATCCAGAGTGGTTCGCTCGATGTGCGCTCAATGTTGCGCGCGAGCAAAACTCATCCAGAGACGCTCGCTCGACCTTCGCTAGAGCGGTCTCAGAAGATAACATGCGCTCGACCTTCGCTCGACACCTCGCTCGAGCCAATGTTCAAAGATAACCTAAAATTCATGTTTTGAGCCCCGTGAGTTGCTGGGTCTATAAATAGAACAGATCATTTCTGTTCTGTGGTGTGGAAAAATAGTGAAAAACCCTAAGTGTTTCAAGAGCCAAAGAGTGAAACCTATTCCTCACCTTGTGAATCTCTTTTGGACAAACACAAATCCACCACACCACTCTCAAGATCAAATCTCATTCAAAGTCCATTGAAGTGGACGTTTTGTTGGCCGGAAGGTTTCCGGAGCTGCTGTTGATGCAGAGATCGAGAGGTTCTCGTGGAAAGCTATAGAAGGTCGGAGTTCCGACACTACATACGTGTAGAGATCGAGTGGGTCACTCGTGATGTGGGTTCAGTCGTGACCAAATCCCTGTGTTGATTATTTTTATGATTTGTGTCATCTTTTATTTGCTTCTTGCCATTAATTTTTATTAGTCCACAAAATTTGAACTGCACCTACTCACCCCTCTCTAGGTGTTGTATGTGATAGAACCATTGCTTTTTCACCTTTTTTTATGTGAATTACGGTTGATGTTAGAGTATGTCCGTCGTAAGCCGTGCGAAGCAGTCAGGGTGCCCTTCAACCCTTTGGGTCTACTTCAAGCTGTTGTGGAACTCGAAGGCACGTTAACTCTGAAGTAATGTTGGGCAGTCAAAAGACTGAACCCACACTTCGCTGTGAGACAGGCTGGACTCGCCTGTTGGCCCTCATGGGAAGTAAGTAGAAGATGTCTGATTGCGCTATGTTGTCTCGAAAGTAATGTTGGGCAGTTGAAAGACTGAACCCACACATTGCCTTGAGGCAGACCGGGCCACCTTAAGGCGAGACCCGCCTGTTGACCCTCACGAGAAGGTAAGTAGAAGATGTTGCAAACATTAAACCTGTTAGTGCAAATATTTTTCAATCACCAGTGTGAAATTCGTGAACCTGAGCTGCCTTGCTGGGGTGCAATGAAGATTTGAGGCGCTATTCATTTTGAGTTTTGTTGTTGGAGATGACGTTCTGTTGCAGGAGATTCCATTGGTGGGGATGTCGTTGATGTAGATTCCGTTGATAGAGAGTTCTTTGGTGGAGATTTTGTCTTCGAGTAGCCGAAAGCAGACCCGCACTTCTCCGCGAGAGGGATAGAGTAGCCCTCGGTATTACAATCATCGATTTTGCCTCGCGATAAGGTAAGTTGCTAATGGAGATTCCAATGATGGAGATTATGTTGGTGGAGATTTTGTCTTCTGGTAGCCTAAGGCTGACTTGCACTCCTTCATGAGAGGAATAGAGCAGCGTTAGGCATTCCACTCATCCCTTTCACCTCGCGGGGAGGTAAGTTGCTGATGGAGATTCTGTTCTTCAGGTAGCCAAGAGGGATAAGGCAATCTTTAGGCCTACCTTTCCCTCTATTATCCTGCGGGGGAGGTAATTTGCTGATGGATATTTTTTATGGCTCTTATTTTAATAGGAGTCACTCCATAATTGTTTATCATATTTTCACATGGGCTTGAGAGGAACATGTCAAAGTAGGGGAGGGAGGATTTAGGAGCATCTTAAGGGTCCCGCAAATTTATTCGATGATAAGAAATTGACTTTATTTTTAGGCGGATGCCTAACAAAGAGATAACATGACAATATCTTTTATGGCTTTGATTTCATCTCTTATCAAGTGTCCATGATCGAGCCCTGCTATTTTCACGTGGGTTTAAAGGGACGTTCTTGTACCAATTATCCATTAACGTCTAGCCTTTTTTTATTTTTATGAATCTATTATATATCCAACTACTCGTGCATCAAAAATTGATAATTTTTTTAAATTATTTTACAGTATTATTGAAAAGTGTAATAAATTTATTTGTATTTTTCAATTAGTAATTTTAATAAATTTGATATTGAGAAATGAATTTCAAACTTTTGAAATTCCTATTTGTCTGTTAATAGATGTTAGTTAAATTAATTTTTCTAAATGTTGCGCTCTTTGCTGTTTTTTATAATTATTTGCAAATATGTGTCTACTATTGAAGATGGTGTAACCAAGCAATATGTCGATTGGATTGATCTTACTTGGTGATCCTAAATAAGGATTATTTTCTTGCGATGCTTAAAATATTCGAGCAGTGTGCGTCTGAGTTGGATTTGCTTGGTGATCTCAAGTAAGGATTAAATTATTGTGCTGCTCGGTACTATCGAGCAGTGTGTCCAATAGACCGGACTTGTTTAGTAATCCGGATAAATGATCATTTTGTTACGATTCTTGGAATTACTGAGCAATGTGTTGGTCAAATTGGTCTTGCATGGTGATCCTGAGTAATGGTTATTTTCTTGCGATACTAAAAATTTATGACCAGTGTGTCCGTTAGACTTGATTTGCTTGGTGATCTTGAGCAAGGTTTATTTTCTTGCGATGCTCGAAATGTTTGAGCAATGTATCGGTCAGGTTGCCCTTGCTTGGTGATCCCGAGCAAGGGCTAAATTTTTGCGCAATGTGTTGTTCAGACTATGCAAGGCACGTATGTTCAAGTGAAAGTGTTGCTGCATTTTTTATATGGGAAAATATAATCTTCAAAGTGCATGTCAATTACAACTAATCATTAAGACTTAGAATGGAACGCATGCACTAGTGCATGGACCATGCACCGAACTCCAGGCCTATAGGCACCGCGACTGTTGTCCTCCTCTCCACGGCCTTGGGCTAGTTGCCAGTAGCCTCCTCGACCACGGCCATGTACCGCAAGTAGGACTTTACGGCCAAGAGCCCGCAGCCGAGAACCACCACACGTTGGCCATGCTTTGCGGCCAAGGATCACACGGCCACTACATGCCCGCCATGCACTACGGCCAAGGACTACACGGCCACTACATGCCCTCCATGCTTGGTGGGCAAGACTACCGCTCCTAGCCCACGACCTTGAACCACGACCTCCTTTCCACAGCCACATACACTAGATTCCACAGCCATGGTCCATTCGTTGGCCACACTCCACGACCACGACCACGACCAGAACAAGCTCCATGGACAGATCTTCCTCGCCCACAACAAACTCTTCGGCTACACCAACATTAGACAAAACTCTCGACATGTGCACGGCCTGAAAGACTTAGCTACCAACCTTCAACACATGGCCACCTAATTCTTTTGGCTACGTGGGTAACATGTAGCACATTGCAACGTGTTCACCGGCCGCGTTCGCTTGGCTGCCACATGCAAAGCTCCGAACTCCTTGCATGTCACACGCACGCACCACTGGTACCCTGCATGTCACGTGTACACCTTGGATGGCCGGTCGCGATCCTTGAATCACCGATCGCCATGCTCGAGCCACAGAAAAACAGGCACCACCAAAAAAAAATGGAAAGGGGAATAAAATGAGAAGCGAGGAAGAGAAGAAACGACAAACAGCAAATGGCAATTTCGATCAAGTAGTGGGCAAAAATCAGTCATAGCAGCTAAACGCTCTGGTTTGTCCTCCTCAAAACTTATGTGAATTCTATTTTACTAACACAATTATTTCATGTGATGCGAAACCCTAGTTGTAAGACCCGACACAATATCTCCAATTTGCATAACCTACAACGATAAAATCATCATCAACTCAATGCCTACATTCCCTGTGATGTCAACGGACAGGAGTGGGTCCATTTGCAAACTGTCCAAACAGAGTACCTACCGCAGGACCAAAGGGAAGAACTTGGCCGAATGCCATTCTAGCCCTTCCGCGATGGAGAGCGGGTCCTCCCCCCCTGGGGAGCCCGAACAACTTACCCAACCCCTATTGCGGTAAAGAGCAAACCAACTATATCGTTGTCCGAACTTACCTTCCTTGCGAGCATCAATAAGCGCGAGCGGGTCCAGTTGTAAACTGCCCGAATAGCGTACATCCCCCAGGACCAAAGGGGAGAACTGGGCCCAACGCCGTGATAATTGTTATTTTTATGTGATTTTTATCACTCTTTTATTTATGAAAAATATCATTTTCCCTTCAATACTATTGATTTTATTTTATTTCTACATACTTTTATTTATTTTCTTGGATTTGAATGAATGTGAAGATTTAGTGCAAAAGGACAGCATTTTGGTACAAAAGAAGAGACTGCGGATCCAGACCAATGAAATGCAACAAGATCTGAAGAGAGCCAATGAGATTTGGGCGAGGAATTTTGTCTTGTGGGCAGCAAAGAGATCATTCTCGCCCATAGGCGAAAAGACTTACCTCTCGGTAGGCGAGGAGACTGGCGACTAGAAGGCGCGAAAATTTGGTGACAAGGTTCTAGTCGGTTAGATTGGGAAACGACCAACTCAAAAGACTAACCTAAATGACATCGTTGGCAACAACTAGAAAAGGTGAGATGAGTCTTTCATCTTGGTCGGGAGTCTTTCCACTCAGTAGGCGAGAAAAGAGTCGTGTGGTCTTTGTGACCTCCACGCCCATTCATTTGTGACTACCACCCCCTGCATTTGTGACCTCCGCGCCTGCCAATTATATTCACTGCACAAGGCATCTACCCATTGCGACCCTTTCGAGTTCCACAATCAATCTATTGGCGATCAAATCCTCCCGAACTCTACAAATCAAGCCGTATATCACTGAATCTTCTATTTTAGATAATTTTGATATTCTTGGGATAATTTTCTTTTATGTTAACATCGATCTTTATAAACTATTTTCCAGATTTTTAGACCAGATTGTAGCCGCATTTATTTTGTTTCTAGACTTGAGTTTTGACATTTATTTAATCCCATCTTGTGGGATGAATAGGGAGTTTTGGTTTTTGAACGTTAGTTTGAGTTTTAGTCTGGTTTGGAGTTTTAGGTTTTTGATTATTCCAGAAGTTATTCTTTGAGTTTCTTTCAAAGAGGCGGATCTGGAGAGCAGAGACAAAAACCGCATGTTTACTCAACCGATTTCAACGAAGAATATTAGTTTTATTCTTTTCAATTCTATTATGAACTAATTCTATTTTCTAGAGCTTTGATGTAGCTTAGCATTGAACACAATTTATATTCCAACTTATTTTATTTTCAATATTTCCATGATTGAGTGTTTATTCCTTGTTCTAAATTCTTACAATTTTCTAACTAATTATTGTTCGATCTTTTAGATTACTATGAGACCAAGAGGTGATTTGTAATTAAAACTCTAGGATTGAACGCCACTAGTTGAGCAAAAACAAAGAAGCTTTACCGTGACTAGTGTGATTTTCAAGAAAAATCCAAATAACGTAATGAATCTCTAATTAGTTAAAGTCACATAGAGATATGAAGTTATTAGCTGGATATATTTTTTGGTATTGTTCAAGAGAAAATATTGAATAGTTAATGGATTTTTATCATCAACTTGGGATAATTGAGATTCTATAAGAAGGAAGAATAAATTGTATGGGATTTGCTAGGTGAAGTCAAATGCTTTTGATTTATTCTTATTATTTTTAAAATCTTAATTTCAATGTTTTTTTTCTTCGGTTTAATTTAGATAAACAATTCTTCAAATTTCGGTGTTCCAAATAGTAATTAATTTAGTCAATTTTAATTCTCAATAACATAATTATTCATTATGGGTTCGATAACCATTTTCTTTAAAACGCTTTACTAGTTACGATTTTGTGCACTTGCAGATATATTTTTATGCAAACAAGCAATTCTACCCTTCCCCCAATGGAGAGCAGGTCCTGCTCCCTTGGGCGGCCAAAACAACTTACCCCGACCTTCGCCGCAATGAAGAGTGGGCTTAGCGCCAGCCTGACCCAAACTTACCCTTCCCTGCAATGTCAATAGGCGGGAGCGGGTCTAGTTGTAAACTACCCGAACAACGTAACTTCCGCAAGACCAAAGGGGCGAACTGGGCCAAAGGCTGTTCTACCACTCACTCATGCCATGGCGAGCGGATCCTGTCCCCCCCTCGGCAGCCCGAACAACTTACCCTGATTCCTATCACGGTGAACAAGTGAGCCAGCCACATCGCTATCTGAATTACCTCCCAGCGGGAGAGCAAAGGGAAGGGTAGGCCTAAAGGTTGCCTTTTCTCTCCTTCTGTGGATTGCGGGTCAGCCTTCGGCTACCCGAAGACAAAATCTTTATCGGCAACTTACCATTCCTTGCAATGTCATCGACAGGAGCGGGTCTAGTTGCAAACTTCTCAGGGCCGCACGTAACATAGGTACTCCATCCCCACTATCAAAATGACTTCCAAACTTCCCTGGCCCTTTTTCTTTCTATTTTCAGATTGTCTTCTATGACTCTTCGTTCCCTTCCATTATTTTCATATTTTCTCTCCTCTTTCTGTGATGGCTTTCATACATCTTGAATGAAAAAAAAAACTTGTTGTGCCATCATACGTCTTGAATGAAAAAAAAACTTGTTGTGATGGCTTTCTGTGGTGGCTTTCATGTTACCAGATCGTGGCTTTCATGTGGCTCATAATTGTTTCCCGTCTCTGCAAATCTTGGAGATAGGGTTAAAATTCATGTGGCTCAATTTTTCTTGCAGATTTGGATAAATTTGGTTTCTTTTTTTATGCAATTATGTTTTACTTCTTACTTTATTTACAAGTGTAAAGAAATCAAAATAACACTTATAAAAATAAAAATAAAATCTATTGATTTTCTTGTTTATACATATATATATTTTTGAGCTTATATTCAGTATATTTTAGTGCTATATATGTGTGTGGNAAGCCAGTCTTCTGATCCATTCTTCGTTTTCATCTTTGTTTATTTGTTTGTGTTCAATTGTTTTTTTTTCTTCTTTACCGATAAAAAAAAATTATATGTTTTTATGTTCAATTGATTTGGTCTATTTTTGTGATTTATGAGAGAGATGGAAGTGATGATTATTTCCCCAGATGATCGACGCTGATGAAACTGAGCGATTTTTCGTTTCTCTTTTGAGAAACCAAGCCAGATGTTCTGATCCATCTCTGTCATATCTCCGATAAAGCGAATGAAAAACTTTCCGATGAACTTGTTTATGGTTTTTTAGTTGATTTTCCAAGTAGTATCGAATGAATTTCATAGAGTAAAAGATTTGTCTGTGTTAATGCTATGGTTGCGTATTAAAATTTGTATTTTAGGGGCTGAAATTATGGTTGTGGGATCGAATGCTTCCTTCTGTTAAAACTTTCTAACATTGGTGGGGTTGCTCGTGCAATTTATATTCATCTGCTAGTTCGAAGGTTTGGGTATAAATTTACACTTCAAGATCTGCCTTGNTAAAAGTGATGCGTCTACAAAAAGCAATATTTAATAAAAAGAAAATTCTATACACCACACTATCATTTCACTTTCATTTCACTATATAAAATGTGACACATTTATCACATTTGGATAATCTTTTATTAGATGAATTTTTAAAAATCATCCAATGATAATAAACGTGACACATCTTACATAATAGGATGAAAGTGGAATAAGAATTTGGTGTATAACATTACTCTTAATAAAAAGAAGAGAAGTCTTACAAGGAAGTCTTACACTACACGTATCTACCTAATCAGCATGTGATTTGTCATTTTTGCTATTTTATTTAAACATACACATATTTAAGCAGCCATAGCTCCCTTCTCCTGTTAGAGAGAGAAACTCTTCTTTCTCTCTAGAAAACTCACTCTTTGAGTACCTTCGCCGGAGAGAAGGGTGGAGCCGTGGCTCTCACCCTCCTTTCTTCTCCCTTTCCATTACCGCACTGTGTATACACTTTTATAGTAGTGTTTTTCCCCCCTCAACTGGTTCGGTTTTGGTCAGATCTATTGCACTCCCGCCTCCATCAGTCAACACACACCCAACCATGCCATTCTATAAACGCCGATCTACTGGGACGGAGAGGAATCGTGTCAAGAAGCTCGGCGCATGGCCTTCACACACTGCCGCGCCACGACGCCTCTGACGGTTACACGCGTAGTATCAGCAGATTTCCCAAGTTGAGATATTCCAGATCTGCTTGACCTCACCTCTATACCACCGGTGCATGGTTGCCATGTGCCACCACAGATGCGTGGGAAGACAGATGATTGGCTGCAGATCAGTACATCCGATGTCGTGCTTTTAACTATTTATCGCTTTCCCGAACCAATGATCTTGAAAAAGAGACTACGGATCTCTCTAAAAAAATCTCAAGATAACAAACTGCAATGCACCCACAACTTTCACCGCTTCCAGCGAAGGTTCCACCGCCATCGACGGTGGTTCCATAGTTTGCATGATTTTGTGAACTGCTAACTACCGTCTTTTAAGACGTGCCCTCTTTGTAGGACATGAGTGGGGACTAAGAAATTGATCCCAAAACCCATTTTATTTTCCTTTTTTTCACCATTTTTGCACTATGGTTATTGTACTGCAGCGTTTGTTTGGGAACCTCGGCCCCTCCTCATGTATCATCTTTTCCGTTTCTAATAGGAATTTACTTGCTTAGAAAAAAATACACATATTTAAGAATTAAGATAGAATGACAAAATTGGCAATCATATGTTGATTAGGTGGTGGTGTATGATATAGGGCTTCTATTTAGAATTTCTCTAAGAATAAATATATAAATTGGCATATTTTATTGTCAATTTATGAATCTTTTATAAAATTAGTTTGCGGCTAGAATATAGATTTTTTAATTTCTTTTAAGTAATATAAATGTTTTTTTTCATGAAAATAGCTAATTTCATATGAATTATGCAACATACAGTTACTTTTGCGTACTATTTTTACACTCCATTAATGTGATTAATCAAATCAGTTATTTTATATTAAAAAAATGCAACCAATCATATTAGTGGAGTCCGCAAAAAAATATGTTGAAGTGACTGTATATAGATTTTTTGATTTAATATACTGTTGCAAAAACCTTTATAATAATAGAAAAATGATAAAACAATTACCCATTTACAATTTTTCTATGACCTTCCAATAAGATAATATTTTTTGAGATATTTATTTTAGTTTTGTTTTTGATTTGATGTGTTTGAAATTTAAAAAATTATTATTTTATTGATAAGTTATAAATAAAGTGTAGTTGGGTTGTAAAGCTATCATTGCTCTTGGTTTAATCCACTTAACTTTAATAATGTTCGTGCCAACTTTCATCCAGAGCTGGCTCAATGGTTCTTCAAAAATGAGGTTTTTTTTTAAAAAAATTTTCGAAAATAAAAAAATAAAACCATTTCATTAAATAAAATTTTAAATAATTTTAAATTTTTCAATGGGAGCTACAAGGCTCTCCTTGAGCCGTGTTTCCCTACCAATTACTGCACCACAACACAGGTATCTACCCTAGTTGTGAGTGCGTTAATATACATATTAGTTCACAAGTATCTACACATGTTATGAAAAACGTAATGTACGTATCCCGTGACAAGTATCTGCACCAACATGAGTACATATAATATGAAATTGAAAGTGTGGGAGGCACCTTCAACGTTAGTGCCTGACTTCGCTTCGGTGACCAGTTAATTAGGCTTCATTCGAAACTTNTCTCTCGGCATCTCCCTTTCAAGTCGCCTCCCCTGTGCACAGCAACCCAGCGCCGCCGTAAATGGCAACCCCACGGCTGCTCCTCCCATGTCTCACGGCTGGCCTCCTAAAATCAAGCTACCCCCCGTGACCCAGCCCCTCCTCTTGGTCAGTCCCACGGAAACCCATGCCATCAGCCACCACGATGCAGTACCACCACAAGGCCACAGCTTCTGTGGTTGTCCGGCCACCCATTGGACACCTCCTCAAGCGGCAGCAAGCAACAACTACAGCCCCGAGCAACACTGTAGCCACGTCTAGATTGTTTATGGTATAACAGCTATCTCTTTATCTAGAGCTCTAGGTTGTTTATGTGATTGGTTGTGTGTGTTAAATTATGGACAAATCTGTTTTATAAATTGATTGTGTTGATGTGGTAGACTGAGGAAAGCTGGTGTGGTTTGTGATGATATTGGGTTGTGAAATTATTAGATTATGCATATGGGAGTGTGAAGTGGAATCCTATGAATTGATGCTAAATATTGGAGTAATGTAATGGTTGGATTGTTTNATTCCTTCAATACAAAACTTCAAGTATTTAACTTTAAGCAGAACCTTTGATGTTCAAGGATTTATCTCTTTTTAAAATAACTACAAGAACTTCAAAATTTCAATAACATACTCTCCATACATTCATAAAACATTTCTAAGAACTTTCATACTCTGAATCATCAAGCAAAAATCACCAAATTCACAAAATCCAACTCAAAACATTCGGCTATCACACTTTCACCAAAACTGAAATCTATGTGGTTTGGTTTTGATCAAGCCATTAGTTTTGAAACATTTCATGAAATAAATCACAAATGAACCACATAATTTGGTTAATAATCAAGTCCTAGAATAGATCTAAGCATCAAACCTAAGATCACAAGGCGAAATATGCATAAAAACATAGATCTATCCGAAAACTTCAAATATAAGACCCATTCGAATCTTTTCATGAATAAAAATTTATATCTTTAAAACCAGCATCATAAATCCTCAAAATAACATCCCAACATGTAAATAAAAGTCTTAGAAACATCATATGTGAATATTAAGGACATTGGAACATGCTTTTTCAACAAAAGATTCAAGCTTATTAAAAAACAAAAATCTGTTTTCAAGTTCCTAGTTTTCAACTTTTTAGATCTAAGTCAAAATCTCATAAAATAAACTTATAACATACAACATATATTCATTAAAAAAATATATTATCATGCTAACTATAATCGATAAAAAAATTAGACCAAAATCTTGCCAAAAACTTAGTCAAAATCATCAAAATATCACACACTGCCTAGACTGTTGCCCAAAATGACCTCTTCATACTTAAACAAACGTTTCACTACCAAATGACCATTCAAATTAACACAAAACATACCTAAAGAAGCTATACTCGAAGGGTAACAACTTATATGAAGGGTACTCTGTGAGAAAATACTTACAATAGCTTCAAAAAAGTCAAGCATGGTAAGCCGTAAAAACTATCCTAGAGCTACTCTGATTTTCTCTCCAAGAAAAGGCTTGAAAAGTGACCCAATGTAAGGAGAATGGACATGGACGACTCTTAAACATCTGGAGGTGTGTGAAAGACACTTTGAGTGATGGGGTATCAACCAAAACCATGGGTAATACCATGTGCCACTGCACATGGTTTTTAGCCAAGGAAGCTTCCTTGTGAAGGGTGGTGGGGAGGTGGCTTTTGGCCTTCTCATCAACAACTATTTGGGGCTGACTTGGGTAGTGAAAGGACAACGCTGGCAGGAGAAACTTCCTCCAAAAGCCCTGTTATTGGGTTTCAATGGGGTTTGGTTGGGGTTTAGATTGCTCTCGCGTCCAAATCTAATTTTTCTAAGCCCAAATCCAATTACCAAGGTTTAAAAGAATAAATAACGATGCAATAACATGAATTAGAGTTTGATTTAATCAAGTGATTAAGCATGTGGAAGTGATTTAATAGCATGTAATAGTGATTTAATCAAGTGGTTAATAGTACGTGGAAGTGATTTAATTAAGTGATTAAGCACTAAGCTAAAACCGGGTTCAAATAGGGTTTGGAGACAAACTTTTTGGGATTTGGGGAAACTATTTGGGGTTTTGGCTTTCACCAAGATTTTGGGGGTTCAATTTAATTCCATGTGTTTAGGATTTCCATAGGGTCAAAATCCTCTTTGGTTTGCTACAAATTGGATGGTTGGATGGATATAGCTTTGCTTAGGTGGAATTATCACAAAGCTTGATTTCCTTCACATTTTCCATCTCATGGTTCTTCTTGGTGCCAACTGTCTAATACTATTCACCAAGTTTGGTTAAGATCTTACCA
The DNA here is from genome assembly GCA_003123805.1 of Juglans sigillata. Lineage (NCBI taxonomy): Eukaryota > Viridiplantae > Streptophyta > Magnoliopsida > Fagales > Juglandaceae > Juglans > Juglans sigillata. The sequence continues at coordinate 56,074 of QEOY01002046.1, forward strand.
AGTATCCAAATAAAACTTCTCAAATCTAATTTGGAAATTTCATACTGTAATTTTGAAAACATTGATCTAGGTGATAACATTGAGGCTACTATTTATTCTGAAAAAGTGAAAAATAAATTTTATATTATAAAATCCTAAATAATCATACTAACCTTAAAATTCAAGTCATTATTCAAAATTCAACTTTGAACTACCTTGAAATAATCAAAACGCGTTTTCAAACAAGCATTATCCCGAAAATCGAAAATTGTTTTATTGTGCCATAAAATCCTAAATATTCTTTTGAGTCTAATGACTCAAACAATTTCTTATTCTAATGCTTATAAGTACCTAAAATAAATAAAATTGCGTTTCTGACACCATAGAGAGTGGTAACACTGAGTATGCTCATAGAGTAAAATCTACGTAATTAGTCGATTCGTGAAAACTTCCGGATTTTCAAGAGGTTCCTAAAGCCTAAAAAAACTCTTCCATTAACTTTCTGGCGGGTTGTTACAATAATACTAACATGAAACATGACAAGCATTTAATAAAAGCTTCATAATATATCCGCCGGATCTTATAATAATTGTATCACTACTCCAATATCTAAAATACTAACACGATACATTAAAAACATTTAATATAAGCTTCATATTACAAATCATACACACTTTAATTTAAGAATTGTGCCGTAAATGTCTGATGTAAAATCAAAGTGCTACAAAAATGCCACAATAAACCTCCAGAGAAAGTGGTACAAATTGCAACAAGAAGAAATCCATTTACAACAGATTTTTCATGATGTCATTAATAATTCTTTTATATTTAAAATAAACATGTGAAATAGTCATCATAAGCACATTGAATAATTCAAATTTTAATATTTACAACAACAACAACCCAACCAATAGAAAATAATATTTAGAAGATAGTAAATACCACAAAAAGGTAATAACAGATTAATGTATGCATATTAGCTCTTTTTTTTTTTTTTTTTGGAAGGAAAAGATTTCATTCATAAGGATGATTACACCATACAAATTAAATCTTCCGTGGCCATACTTTTGACCTCTGGAGGACCATCATCTAACCAAAAACATTCATTGACATTAGATATAGCTAGTTGAGCTGCTGTATGAGCAACTTTGTTTGCTTGTCTATGAACAAAATTCAGGTTCCAGGTTGGATTGCACATCAAATTAAACTGCTGTAGGTCCTCTGTCAATTGTCCCAACCACGTGTTGTCTTCTTCTTTGAAATTTACCGCATCTATGACTACTTTGGCATCTCCTTCAAAAATAACGTGGTTAGATGACTACTTCAAAAACGTGCAGGTCCTCTAACCACGTGATGACTACTTTGGCATCACGTATGCATGTTAGCTCTTTAAGGCAAAGCATCATCAAGTAATCCAAAGATGAAAAGCGGGAAAAATATTAGACACAACATAAAGGAAAACAGAACTCCCAAAGCAAAAAAAAAAAAAAAAAACAAAAACAAAACAAAACTCAACTAGCTAAGACTACTCGTTAGCTAGTGCATGCTACCTACAAGTGGACATGACATCTTAACTTCAATGCAAACAAGCAGTCTCAATGGGTTTTGTAAAACCTATTTTTATATAAAATTTGAAGAAAAATAGTTTAAAATTGCCTCCAATAAATTATGTATTTTTAAATGTATTTTATATTTTACTACAGTGTTTAACTACATATAGTGTAAATTGTACACAAATGTAAAAATATTTTATTTATTTATTCTTTTTTCATATACTTTATCTCTCACAATAATTTCTCTCTCTTTGTAATTTTTTTCCAACAAACTTTAAATAATATAATATAAAGAAAAAATAGATAAATTGATGTATGATATATTGTAAAAGTTAGTATGTAAAATAGAAAAAGTGAGTTTTGATGGGGAAAAAAGGATATTTGTCACACATTGAGCCATGCTCATTTTNGTATAAATTACTGTTCATTTTTATTTATTTAGTATATAATATATACTTTCAGATAGCGAAGAAATTGCAACTCTCTAGGTATCAAGAAAAACAAGGCATTTCCTTTTGCACCTCCCACATGAGTACGTAATCCAACCAACCCAATGAATATATTCCTGAAAGTAGTGACCCTAAACAACATATATGAATGAAGTAAGAATATTGGATTCGTCCAGAGAATGATACTGAAGATACAATATTGAAGCTATAGAGGGAAAGGTCCCAAAAATATTCATTAAACTCAAATATTGAAACTACATGAGTTTAAGAAAATGGAATAGTGACTTCATGCATCAACATAGCAATAGTTTGAACAATGTTTCCTAACTTCTTAATTTTTGTATTAGTTATAATATTTGTTATCTTTTTAATTAAATTAACTTCAAATATTTTCCTTCCAAACCATTTTCAACTTTGAGAAATAAATCTATGCAAATTTTTCGTATATTCCAATCAGAACAATAACTAATCAGTGAAGTGTATAAGCAAGCACACTGTTAAGAAACCAGATACATGGTATTGGACATAAAAACTATGTTATTTCTTCATTGTTTACATGTAAATTTATAATACAAATCAAGGAACAAAATTCCATGAATGGTGGGTTTAAGAACTAGGAAAGTGTAAACGATAATATCAATCAAGAAACTATACAGTTATACATGAGATGTTGTCTATACGGGAAGTGGGTATATTTGCGAGATTTGCGTAACTCTAATACCTTCCCTCAAGTTGGAGCATGGAGGTTTGAAATGCCAAACTTGCCAAGTAGGTAATCAAATTGATTACGTCCCAGAGCTTTGGTAAAAATGTCAACATGTTGATGTGTTGAAGGAACATGAGCAGTCGTGAGGACATGATCTTGGAGTTTTTCACGAACAAGAGGCAATCGATCTCGATGTGTTTGGTGCATTCGTGAAAAACTGGATTTTCGGCGATATGGCGAGCACATTGATTATCACAATAGAGGTGCATGGGCTGAGGATGAGGGACATGAAGATCATGAAGTAATGTTTCTAACCAAACTAGTTCACAAGTGATGGTGGCCATGGCACGGTACTCAGCTTCAGCCGAGGATCAGGAGACAGTAACTTGTTTCTTGGTTTTCGAAGAAATGGGACTAGCACCAAGTTGAATGAAGTGACTAGTGGTTGAGTGACGTGTAGCGGGGAAATTGGCCCAATCGGAGTCAGTGTAAGCATGGATTTGGAAATTAGAGGTTTATGGGAGGAAGGTACCAGCGCTTGGAGAAGACTTGTTATAGTGAAGGAGACGAACAACAGCATCATAATGAGAATTGCGAGTTTGATGCATGAATTGGCAGAGGATATTGATGGCATAAACAATGTCAGGTAGATTGATGGTGAGATAAATCAATCGATCGACAAGGCGAGGTAGCAACTAGGATTGGGTAAGAGGACACCATCTTGATTAGTGAGTTTGATATGTTGCTCCATGGGAAAGAATGTCCGACGAGCGCCAAGATGTCCACTCTCAGTCAAGATATCGAGAGCATACTTCCGTTGGTTAAGAAAAATGCCATCAGGGGAGGGAGCCACTTCCAAGCCAAGGAAATATTTGAGGATGCCACCAAGATCCTTGACGTGAAACTTTTGAGATAAAAATTGCTTGAATGTGAAGATTGCTCGTGAATCGTTACCTGCAAGAAGAATATCATTGACGTAGACAAGTATTATGGCAAAAGTGGAACTATGAGATCGAGTAAATAGAGAGTGATCGGCATGGGATTGATTAAAACCAACCAAGTGAATAATCGAGGAGAGTGTAGAAAACTAATTCCAAGAGGCTTGTTTAATTCCATAAAGGGACTTGTTCAGCCAGCAAACCTGGTTCTCCCCCTTTGGGGAATATCCCGGAGGAAGAGTCATGTAGACTTCTTAGTTTAGATCCCCATGAAGGAAGGCATTGTGATGGGCAGCCTTGGCGATGAAGTCAGTAAGAGGTGGAAGTTGAAGTAGCCGTTGGCATTGGCGTTCTTCTTGATTGAGAATGGAGTAAACTTTTCTGACATTAGGGAGTTTATCCATGGCAGGTATCTGACTGCGTATGGACGCATAAGAATCGTTGAGCCATTAAGAACTGAAAAACATGTTAAGTTTCTTGATGTTGTTGAAGGAGTTTCATGGCACCACAAGTGCATTCAGAGAGTGATATGAGATTTGCTAATTCATCCCAATAAGATTTTATGGTGTTATAATAAGTAGCAATTGACATGCTTTCTTGCGTTAGCAAACCGACATCACGTTTTAGTTTGAAGATGTGAGGGTTGGGACTTTGAGAAAACCGAGCTTCAAGATCAAGCCATACCTCTCGATGGTTGTTGCAGTAGATAATATTGGAGATAAGGGACTTACCAATAGCATTGTGGAGCCAGAACAAAACCATGTCATTGCAACGTTCCCAAAGGGAGAGCTCATGAGGATCGATAGGTGCGGAAAGAGTGCTGTCGATGAAATCGAGTTTCTGCTTGGCGTTGAGAGCCATTTTTATGGCTCACTTCCATATGATATAGTTGTCTCCAGTGAGTGGTGTAGAGATGAGAAAGGCACTTGGATGGTCTGATGAGTGAAGAAGGTATGGAGAATGCTCGAGATGATTGGAAGAGATTGTAGACATGGTGAATGGCAGAGAATAAAATGAATGAGAGGATCGGATAGCTCTAGTACCATGTTAAGAAACCAGAGACTTGGTATTGGACATAAAAACTCTATTATTTGTTTATTGTTTACATGTAAATTTATAATACAAAGCAATGAGCAAAATTCCATGAATAGTGGGTTTAAGAAGGAAAGTGTAAACAGTAATATTAATCAAGAAACTATACAGCTATACATGAGATGTAGCCTATATATGAAGCGGGTATATGCGCGAGATTTGTGTAACACTTTATTTTACATTAGTAAAGATATTGCATATGCGTGTCTGAAATTAAACTCAAAAGATTTTTTTTTTTTTAATAAGTATACATATCTATTTAAATTAGATAAGATAAGATAACGCTATAGTATGGCTAATACAAAGTAGTTAAAACAACGCTATAAAACGAAAAGAGAACAAAAAAACCGAAAAATGAGTAAATAAAATAAAATTACTAAATAAAATCTCATGTTGAGAAAGGGGAAGAATTCTCTTAAAAGAGAACCTCTACAACAACTCGCAAGCTAGTTAGCCTGAAAAGAGACAAAAAATTGTAAAAGAACCAAGCAACCCACCAACCAAAGAAAAAAGGGCAAAAATGTAGCATGGAGCAACATGCTCACGTTTGCCTAGTTGGGAGAAATTCTTTTTGAACATTTGTAATGTCTATAAAAGACAAAAATAATATAATTTTTTACTTAAAATTGATTAGTGAGTAGTTTACTGCATCGAAACAAAAAAAAAAAAAAAACTAGGCACTGGCCGTGAAAGCTAAAGATAACTTAAATAGCCATGACATTTCAGATTAATTCAATAAAAAGAACAATGTATACCTGCTGACATCAATAGTATATCTAGAGTCGTGATATAATATTGTTGATGAAGAGATATATATATATATTATATATATATATATGAAATTTCAGGACTACCATCCTTTTAAGCAATATATATGTGCTTAAAATGTTTTTGCCAATTTGACCCATTTACACCAAAAGACAAATAAATCCTGATCACTTAAACGGACACAAAGAACATAACACAAGGGTAAAAATGACATAACACATAAAACATGAACTACTCACACGGATGAACAAAACACAGATGACTCATTGCCTCTTTTATTTTCACTGAAGAGCTGAGATAAAAGTTGAAAGTTGAATAAAATATTGTTAGAATATATTTTTTTAATATTATTTTTATTTTTGAGATTTGAAAAAGTTGAATTGTTTATTTTATTTTGTGTGAGAATTTGAAAATATTGTAATAATCAGATGGTTATAAAAATAAACGAGGCACTGACATAATATGACTGACGTACTGACACAAACCGGCAAAACAAAAAAAATTGAGAAAAGACTAGATTTTTCAGAAAGGACAAAAATGTAATATGACCAAGCAAGACCCCCGTGTTACACACTAGCTAGTTACTATTCATTCTCTTATAGCTACGTTTAAGGTATTAGGGAAATTAAAGGACAATGCTTTGGTGCATATGAAATGTGCATATCAAATTGCACACCAGTGCAAATGTTTTTTTTCTTTAAGTATTTTTTAAACATCCTTAATCCTTAAGAAAAAATAAAAATATATAAATTTACTAATTTTCACTTCTTTAGTTACGTTATTAAGTAAAAAAAAAAAAGAACTAGTATATATGAGTAAGCATATTTGATAGGCATATTTGAGAATTATACTAACATTTTTCCATAATTAAATAGATATGAGTTGGAGGAAGTTTTCTTCAACAAATCTATAAATATAATAAGTGTCCATTAATCATGCGACAAACATATATTAATATATTTTTTAAATGAATAGACAAATATCAATTTTTGAACATGTTCTTTTTAAAAAAAATTTTTTAAAAAGAACATGTTCAAAAATTGATATTTGTCTATTCATTTAAAAAATATGTACAGTAGTTTTCATGCACTTAATGGATATATACGTGTCACTTTCTTTAAATGGATTGAGAAAATTTCATCCAAAACTTTATCCTATGAAAAATCTCAGCACAAAGATCTATATAAGACGGCCCTGTAATAAAATAAAATTAATTAAGAAAAAAAAAAAACCTGCCCGCACTTAATTAAGGAGGGAAACAAATCAAGCCACAAAACTCTACTTATCCATGCACACAGCAAAAAATCCGGCTAGAAATTAATGGCCGAAGCGCAGCTTTCTTACCGAAGTGCCCACAAAGGAACTCCCATATCTTATCAAGAAATGATAGTTATAATGGTAAGTAAGTAAGTATTATGTAATTATTTTATAAAAAATAATAAACATGATATTTATATAAAAAATAATAATTTATTAATAATAAATTTTATTTTATTTTAAAATGATTGTACAATATTATCAATAGCTATAACTATATATATATATATATATATATATATATATATTACTCTATTTTATTTTTGGGCAAGTAAATCCCATGATATCAAAACAAACGGGCCGACTTTTTCTTGCCATGAAACCTTACAGTGCAACTGTGCAAGTAATGGCTAGGCGTAGAATTGTTAAAAATCCATGGAGAAATACGCAAAGGTTTCCGAAGATATTTGAAGTACTCCCAAATAACGAAAGGTTTACACATAAAGACTTGATCAATGGAAAGAAAAACACACGTACTACTCCTACCCTGAAAGGGTTAACACGTACATTAATAGTCCTTAAAACAAACAAGCGTGAAGATGTAAAAATAAAACAAGCACACTAGAAGACTTATACCATGATGATCAAACAGCTAAACAACTAACTTATCTGCTAATCAAGCAAACCACGTACAACTTGAGCATGATCTAGCTTCCCAAACGGACACTTTGTAGCTGTTCATGGAAGACATGCACGCGCGTAACAGACGGATCGGGTAGGAGAAATTAAGCCCATTATTTAGGATTCTCATAATAAGCGTAGATGGTGTAGTAGGTCTGCAACATGGTTAACAATAACAGGACACCGGCTGCCGATGACGAAATGAGTGACCATGGCGAATTAAAGTACCTATGCTTGAGCACTTTCCACTTGTCCCTATAACGACGGTTTACCTTTCCGAAAAGGTTGTATAAATAAAACTGATCGGTTTCAACATCCATCTCCTTCCCCAACTTGTTGATGAATTGCGCGACCTCGCCGTTCTTCCCAGCATAATTGTCAATCATGATGTTTTGTTCGCAAAGGTACTCGACGTCCTTGTCTGTGTTTACTAAGCAGTCCAAGAAATAGGCGTAAACTGTGATGTGCTTGGAGCTTTCGTTGTCCAACTGCTCGAATGCCTGACAGTTCACCATGAAAGAGTGCATGAAGTGGTCGACGGTTATTTTGGGCATCTCAATCACTCCGTTCTTGAATTTCACAGCCAAGAAGCTGTCGGCCCCCTCCCGCAGTTCGATCTTAATCCCTGCTTTGAGGAGCTTCGTGATGCAGTATATCACCGGTACTGTTTCTGTTTTTTTCTCCCCTGGTGGATTATCTAGATCGGGGNTCCAGATAGCCTTCCACAATTTCCTTAAGAGGATTGTATTCGATGCTTCCCCTCTTTGTGTCTTCATTGTTTCTGATCTAAAGAATCTATATCCACTCTTAACTGTATATCTCCCATGAGCTTCCCTCGTCCAGCAGATCTCATCTGGGTTGCCTTGACTAAGCACTATCTTCGTGATTTGTAAAGCCACTGCAGGGGGAAACATGGAGTTGATTTTGTTTACATCCCAANTGTGTTTCGCGTCGTTCTTGCAGTTGTAGTGCCCGATGGAGACAACGCGGGGCTCGAACCATTTCTTGCCGCTAATCTCGACGAGTGCCTTGGGAACACTGTAGATGCAGCAATTCTGTGTGGAAGTATCGGAGGCCCGGCCTTTTTCCAAGTCATGGAAAGACGACTCCCCATGATCCTCACTAGTCGAGGTTCCATGTTTTTTTTTTGAATCAACCATCTTGCTTGGTTTTAGTTTCTGGGTGTGAAGTTGGCGATAGAAGGTGAATGAACCTATTTGATGGAAGTTTTATACAGGATTGGCCACATATACGACATAACAGTGAAAATTCTGGGTGACAATAATTTATTAAGAATTGGCAGATTATATGAGAATTTATTAAGATTGGAGGGGAACAAAGATATTTTAGGGTCCCACAAATTTATTCGGTGATGATCAGAAAATTACTTCATTTTGAGGCGGATACCTAACAAAGAAATAACAAGGACAATATCATTTATGGCTTTGATTTCATCTCTGATCAACTGTCCATGGGATCCCTGCTATTTTCACGTGCATGGGTTTAAAGGGACGTTCTTGTACTTGTACCTATTATCCAACGTCTAGCCTTTTTTTATTTTTATGAATCTATTATACATCCAAGTACTCGTGCATCCAAAATTCATTATAAATTCTTTTACAGTAGTACTATTGCGTNCGGTGATGATCAGAAATTTACGTCATTTTGAGGCGGATACCCAACAAAGACATAACAAGGACAATATCTTTTATGGCTTTGATTTCATCTCTTGATCAACCGTCCATGGGATCCGGCCTGCTATTTTCACGTGGGTTTAAAGGGACGTTCTTGTATTTTTATTTTTATGAATCTATTATACATCCAAGTACTCGTGCATCCAAAATTGATTATAAATTCTTTTACAGTAGTACTATTGCAAAGTATAATAAATTTACTTGAATTCTTCCATTAGTAATTTTAATAAATTTTATATTGAGAAATGAATTTCAAACTTTTAAAATTCCTAATTGTCTGTTATAATAGATCATGTTAGTTAAATTAATTTTTCTAAATGTTGCGCTCTTTGCTGTTTTTTATAATTATTTGTAAATCCGTACTGTCCTATAAGAAAAAAATCAACCCTGATGGATCTTCTCACTTATATTCTCCATTGCTTTAGTGAAAATGTTGAATGTTTCCCGATAAAGAAATAGACTAGCATATATGATACCTCCAATCAAAACGAGGAGCGAGCCTGGGGCCATGGTTATGTTATGTTGAAGATGCCGTAACCAAGCAATATGTCGATGGGATTGATCTTACTTGGTGATCCTAATTAAGAATTATTTTCTTGTGATGCTTAAAATTTTCGAGCAGTGTGTGTTTCGAGTTAGATTTGCTTGGTGATCTCAAGCAATGATTAAATTCTTGCGGTGCTCAGTTTTACCAATCAATGTGTCTGTCAGACGAGACTTGTTCAGTAATCCCGATATATGATCATTTTCTTTTGATGCTTGTAATTACTTAGCAATCATGTGCTGGTCAAATTGGTCTTGTTAGGTGATCCTGAGCAATGGTTATTTTCTTGCTATACTCAACATTTCTGACCAGTGTATCCGTCATACTAGATTTGCTTGGTGATCCTGAGCAAGGTTTACTTTCTTGCGATGCTCGAAATTTTTTTACAATGTGTCGGTCAGGTTGCCCTTGCTTGGTGATCCCGAGAATGGGGTTACTTTTTGCTCAATGTGTTGGTCAAATTATTCAAGGCACGTATATTCAAGTGAAAGTGTTGCTGCTTTTTTTATATGGAAAAATATGATCTTCAAAATGCATGTCAATTAAAATTAATCATTAATACTGTGAATCATTGAGAAAAAATAATGAATCTTAATATGATAATGAACTAAACAATGTGAAAATATTTTAAGAGTTTTATTAATTATAAAAAATAATTATTAAATCAGTAGTAACAAATGTAGCAAACCTAGTATGTGTGTGTGTATGTATGTGAATCAAAACATGGTTTCTTAACTATTGAAGTCATGCATGAGACATTTATACATCCATTGTAAAGTTCAGTGTTTGTTAGATACTAATTAGCTGCAGGCACTCATATGTTTCACACAAGATTAGACTATCAAGAAGATAGTTAACTTGTATTACAGAGATGAAATTTGTTTTGTTCATAAAATTGATCTTTCCAACTCATGTANATCTAGGGGTCGCCAAATTGATCTAATGATGGAAATTAAACACAATAATAAACTAACCAAATAATAGGAAAATAAAATAGAAATATAATGATACTAATTAAAACCCAACTTAATTTCTAAATATATAATCTTTCATCATAAAATAAAATGATGACGTTTGCTAAATAGTTTTAAGAGAAATAATATCATCTAAATAAGTAGAGTTTTTAACATAAAATGAAACAATGAATATTAAATAATATTCTTAAAGGATTAAAATCATTTAAATTAAAAAATGATTTGTTAAAACTATATTATTTTCGAGACCACACAATATAAAAAGGCTTGGATAATAAGATTGGGCTTGGTCCAATAATATTAAAAATATCTCATTTAAAATAATTTTGGACATCAAATCAACATGTATGGATAATAAGATTTTTCTCTAATTACTAGATAAATTTTAAATTTTAAATCTTAAATTTTAATTTTGCTTGAGAGCATCCATTATCCATTCTATTTTTACATGTGTTGAGTGTCCTGCGGAGTTATTACTAGGAACGTTATTAGATGAGAAATTGAATTGAAAGACTTAGAAATTATTTAATATGTAACAACCTAATGACAATATTTTTTATGGCTCCGATTTTAGTACGAGTCAGTCCATAATTGTTTCTCATATTTTCACGTGGCTTGAGGGGAACATGTCAAGGTAGGTGATCAGCAAATTTAGGATCCCGCAAATTTATTTGATGATCAGCAATTGACTTCATTTTTAGGTGGATACCTAACAAAGACATAACAAGACGTACATATAACATGACAATATCTTTTAATTATGTACATATAAGATGATATATTTTATTAAAAATTAAATAAAATATTATTATAATATTATTTTTATTTTGAGATTTAAAAAATTAAATTATTTATTATATTTTATGTAAAAATTTAAAAAAATTATAATTATCATATGAGATAAGATAATTTGATTTTATATAATCAAATCAGTCCTTCTAGCTTTGATTTCATCTCTGATCAACTGTCCGGCCTGCAATTTTCACATGGGTTTAAAGGGACGTTCCTGTACCTATTTTTATCCAACGTCTAGCCTCTTTTTTATTTTTATGAATCTATTATCCAACTAGTCGTGCATACAAAATTTATAATTTTTTGAAATTCCGTTTACAATATTATTGCAAAGCTTAATAAATTTCCTTGCATTCTTCAATTAGTAATTTTAATAAATTTGATACTAAGAAATGAATTTCAAACTTACAAAATTCCTAATTGTCTGTTAATAGATATGTTAGTTAAATTAATTTTAATTTCTGTTTGTTATAATTATTTGCAAATCGGCTGTGTCCTATATATAAGACAAAAATCAACTGGATCTTCTCACTTACATTCTCTATTGCTTTAGCGAAAATGTTGACCGTTGTCCGACAAAGAAATAGACTAGTATAGATGATACCTTTAATTAATGAAAATGATCATTTTCTTGAGATGTTTGGAATTACCGAGCAATGTATTGGTCAGACTGGTCTTACTCGGTGATCCTAAGCAGTGATTATCTTCTTGCAATACTCGAAATTTTTTAGCAATGTATCGGTCAGATTGCCCTTGCTTGGTGATCCCGGGCAAGGGCTAAATTTGTATGCAATGTGTTGGTTGGACTATGAAAGGAATGAATGTTCAGGAGAAAGTGTTGCTGCGTTTTTTGTATCGAAAAATATAATCTTCAAAATCCATATCAATTTGAACTAATCATTAAAACTAAGAATAATCAAGGAAAAATAATAATTCTTAATATGATAATGAACTAAACAATGTGAAAATATTTTAGAGTTTTATTAATTATAAAAAATAATTATTAAATCGGTAGTAGCATGTATAGCAAACCTAGTGTATATATATATATGTGTGTGTGTGTGTGTGTCGGTGTCGGTGTCGTTGCGTACATCCATGGCGACGATTAGTATTTAAATGCAGAGAAAATAAGAATATATGAACACACATATTTACGTGGTTCGACACTATAATAAGCTTTTTAACAGTCTCTCATAGCCTCTCATTTCTCACTATACAATGGAAGCTGTAGATTTATTTGTTGGAGAATAAGTTCTCTCTGGAGCTCTCAGGTTGAAGAAGAAGTCGAAAAAGAATGCAAAAAGCCCCTGAAACCGTAGGCCCTCTACCCCTCTGACCCTCTGCTTACAAGCCCCTCGATAGTGGTGAGGGATGTCTGCTTTGTGTGTTTGACCCTCTCTTCCTATCCTACTTTCTCCTGATACCCTCTCTCTCTCCTAACACCCTCACTCCTAACACCCTCATCCCTCAGTCCCTTCTTTTCCCCTCTCATTCTCTCATATTTTGTTTTCTAGTGATGACCATCTTTATGGGCTGAGCCTTGAAAACTATTTTGGGTATGATGTATTTTTCCCCTTTTACAGTTACCCACGATTCTTACGAGCAATTTTTGACTTTGAGAATCCTTTAAAGGTAAAATATGTAATCAACCTAATCCACCTCCATCCAAAGAGAAATAAACTCCGGGAGCTAGTCTTTGTCATCTGTTCCTCTAGTGTTTAAGCAGTAAAGATTTCCAAGCGTGAGATTGGGCAAGAGATGGGCTCGACCGCTTAAAATGTGTAAGGCGCGAGTACGTCTTGGCGAGATAAGCAGAAGGTAGACTCGACCACTTTAAGTGCGTATGAAAGTCGGTCGGCTATGGCGAGGTAAGCGGGAAGTAGGCTTGATCGCATAAGTTGCATACGAAAGGTATTTAGGAAGTCAAGCAACTTGCTCACCTATTGGTCCCTGACCTGGCGAGATAAGCGGGAGGTAAGCTCGACTACGTTAGATGTGTACAAAAGTTGGCAGGGTAGTCAAGTGACCTACCCACCTATTTAGACACTTGGGTGGTCGGGCAGTTCCTAACCTTTTCAGCTTGCTGATTTTAATAAAAATAGTAAAAGGGTGCGAACAGCTTGTAAGACTGGACTCACCTTAAGCCTTGTTGAAATGTGTACGTTCTCCCGACATTTTTGTTTTCGATTATGTTGGTGAAGTTTTCTTTTTCGATGTGAATTATGGTTAATGTTAGAGTATGTCCGTCGTAAGCCGTGCGAAGCAGTCAGGGTGCCCTTCAACCCTCTGGGACTACTTCAGGCTGTTGTGGAACTCGAAGGCATGTTAACTCTGAAGTAATGTCGGGCAGTCAAAAGACTAAACCCACACTTCGCTTTGAGATAGGTCGGGGCGCCTTAAAGTTGGACCCACCTGTTGGCCCTAATGGGAAGTAAGTAGAAGATGTCCGATTGCGCTATGTTGTCATGAAAGTAATGTCGGGCAATCGAAAGACTGAACCCACACTTTGCCTAGAGGCAGACTGGGCCACCTTAAGGCTAGACCTGCCTGTTGACCCTAACGAGAAGGTAAGTAGAAGAAGTTGCAAACAGTAAACCTGTTAGTTCAAATATTTTCCAATCACTAGTGCGAAATTCGTGAACCTAAGCTGCCTTGCTGGGGTGCGATGAAGATTTGGGGCGCTATTCGTTTGGAGTTTTGTCGTTGGAGATGATGTTCCGTTGCAGGAGATTCCATTGGTGGGGATGTCGTTGATGTAGATTTTGTTGATAGAGAGTTCTTTGGTGGAGATTCTGTCTTCGAGTAGCTGAAAGCTGACCCGCACTCCTCCGCAAGAGGGATAGAGTAGCCTTAGGCATTACAATCATCCATTTTGCCTCGCGAGAAGGTAAGTTGTTGATGGAGATTCCAATGATGAATATTTTGTTGGTGGAGATTTTGTCTTCTAGTAGCCGAAGGCTCACTTGCACTCAGTGGCGGACCTGCATAGGGATGGGGGGGGGGCCATGGCCCCCCACAAAGTTTGAAAAAAAAATTAATATATTTTAGTTTTTTATGATTTAATAGGATTATATTATTTCATATTGTGTTGATTCCCTCTCTAAAAAATTATTTTGGCCCCCTCTACAAAATTATTTTGACTAAAAAATAGAATAAAAAATATTTTATTATAGTTTTAGCTTTGCTCGGCCCCCTACAACAAATTTCTAGTTCCGCTACTGCTTACACTCCTTCACGAGAGGGATAGTGCAGCCTTAGGCATTCCACTCATCCCTTTCACCTCGCGGGGAGGTAAGTTGCTGATGGAGATTCCGTTCTTCGGGTAGCCAAAGGCTAATCCGCACTCTGCCTCAAGAGGGATAAGATAATCTTTAGGCCTACCTTTCCCTCTGTTATATTGCGAGAGAGGTAATTTGCTGATGGATATTTTTATGGCTCTTATTTTAATAGGAGTCACTCCATAATTGTTTATCATATTTTCACATGGGCTTGAGGGGAACATGTCAAAGTAGGGGAGGGAGGATTTAGGGGCATCTTTAGGGTCCCACAAATTTATTCGATGATTAGAAATTGACTTTATTTTTAGGCGGATGCCTAACAAAGAGATAACATGACAATATCTTTTATGGCTTTGATTTCATCTCTTATCAAGTATCCATGATCGATCCCTGCTATTTTCACGTGGGTTTAAAGGGACGTTCTTGTAGCTATTATCCATTAACGTCTAGCCTTTTTTTTATTTTTATGAATCTATTATATATCCAACTACTCGTGCATAAAAAATTGATAATTTTTTAAAATTCTTTTACAGTATTATTGCAAAGTGTAATAAATTTATTTGAATTTTTCAATTAGTAATTTTAATAAATTTGATATTGAGAAATGAATTTCAAACTTTTGAAATTCCTATTTGTCTGTTAATAGATGTTAGTGAAATTAATTTTTCTAAATGTTGCGCTCTTTGCTGTTTTTTATAATTATTTGCAAATCTGTGTCTACTATTGAAGATGGCATAACCAAGCAATATGTCGATTGGATTGATCTTACTTGGTGATCCTGAATAAGGATTATTTTCTTGCGATGCTTAAAATATTCGAGCAGTGTGTCATCCGAGTTGGATTTGTTTGGTGATCTCAAGTAAGGATTAAATTCTTGTGTTGATCAGTACTATCGAGCAGTGTCTCCGACAGACCGGACTTGTTCAGTAATCCCGATAAATGATCATTTTCTTAAGATTCTTGGAATTACTGAGCAATGTGTTGGTCAAACTGGTCTTGCATGGTGATCCTGAGTAATGGTTATTTTCTAGCGATACTAAAAATTTATGACCAGTGTGTTCGTTAGACTTGATTTGCTTAGTGATCTTGAGCAAGATTTATTTTCTTGCGATGCTCGAAATTTTTGAGCAATGTGTCAGTCCGGTTGCCCTTGCTTGGTGATCCCAAGCAAGGGCTAAATTTTTGCGCAATGTGTTGTTCAGACTATGCAAGGCACGTATGTTCAAGTGAAAGTGTTGCTGCATTTTTATATGGGAAAATATAATCTTCAAAGTGCATGTCAATTACAACTAATCATTAAGACTTAGAATGGAACGCACGCACTAGTGCATGGACCATGCATCGAACTCCACAGCCACGTCCACTGGACTCCACAACCATGGTCCATTCGTTGGCCACACTCCACGACCATGACCAGAACAAGCTCCATGGACAGATCTTCCTCGCCCACAACAAACTCTTTGGCTACACCAACATTAGACAAAACTCTCGACATGTGCACGGCCTGAAAGACTTAGCCGCCAACCTTCAGCACATGGCCATCCAATTCTTTTGGCTATGTGGGTAACATGCAGCACATTGCAACATGTTCACCGGCCGCGTTCGCTTGGCCGCCACATGCAAAGCTCCGAACTCCTTGCATGTCACACGCACGCACCACTGGTACCCTACATGTCACATGTACACCTTTGGATGGCCGGTGGCGATCCTTGAATCACCGATCGCCATGCTCGAACCACAGAAAAACAGACACCACCAAAAAAAAATGGAAAGGGGAATAAAAATAAGAAGCGAGGAAGAGAAGAAACGACAAACAGCAAAGGGCAATTTCGATCAATTAGAGGGCAAAAATCAGTCATAGCAGCTAAACGCTCCGGTTTGTCCTCCTCAAAACTTATGTGAATTCTATTTTACTAACACAATTATTTCCTATGATGTGAAACCCTAGTTGTAAGACCCGACACAATTTGCATAACCTACAACGACAAAATCATCGTCAACTGAATGCCTACATTCCCTGTGATGTCAACGGACAGGAGTGGGTCCAGTTACAAACTGTCCAAACAGTGTACCTACCGCAGGACCAAAGGGAAGAACTTGGCCGAAGGCCATTCTACCCCTCTTGTGATGGAGAACGGGTCCTCCCCCCCACCCCCGGGGGGCCTGAACAACTTACCCCAACCCCTATTGCGGTAAAGAGCAAACCAACTATATCGTTGTCTGAACTTACCTTCCTTGCGAGCGTCAACAAGCGCGAGCGGGTCCAGTTGTAAACTGCCCGAATAGCGTACATCCCCCAAGACAAAAGGGGAGAACTGGGCCCAAGGCCGTGATAACTATTATTTTTATGTGGTTTTTATCACTCTTTTATTTATGAAAAATATCATTTTCCCTTCAATACTATTGATTTTATTTGATTTCTATGTACTTTTATTTATTTTCTTGGATTTGAATGAATGTGAAGATTTAGTGCAAAATGAGAGCATTTTGGTACAAAAGAAGAGACTGAGGATCCATACCGATGAAAGGTAGCGAGATCTGAAGAGAGCCAATGAGATTTGGGCGAGGAGTCTTGTCTTGTGGGCAGCAAAGAGATCATTCTCGCCCATAGGCGAAAAGACTTACCCCTCGGTAGGCGAGAGGAGACTCGCGACTAGAAGGCGCGAAAATTTGGTTTGACAAGGTTCTAGGTGGTTAGATTGGAAAATGACCAACTTAAAAGACCAACCTAAATGACATCGTTGGCAACAACTAGAAAATGTGAGATGAGTCTTTCATCTCGGTCGGGAGTCTTTCCACTCGGTAGGTGAGAAAAGAGTCGTGCGGTCTTTGTGACCTTCACGCCCGCTCATTTGTGACCTCCACGCCCATTCATTTGTGACTACCACGCCCGTGCATTTGTGATCTCCACGCCTGCCAATTATATTCACTGCACAAAGCATCTACCCATTGGGACACTTTCGAGTTCCGCAATCAATCTATTGGCGTTCAAATCCACTTGAACTCTACAAATCAAGCTGTATATCACTGAATCTTCTATTTTAGATAATTTTGATATTCTTGGGATAATTTTCTTTTATGTTAACATCTACCTTTATAAACTATTTTCTAGATTTTTAGACCAGATTGTAGCCGCATTTATTTTGTTTGTGGACTTGATTTTTGACATTTATTTAATCCCATCTTGTGGGATGAATAGGGAGTCTTTGGGTTTTGAATCTTAGTTTGAGTTTTAGTCTGGTTTGGAGTTTTAGGTTTTCGATTGTTCCAGAAGTTATTCTTTGAGTTTCTTTTAAAGAGGCGGTCTGAAGAGCAGAGACGAGAGCCGCATGTTTACTCAACCGACTTCAACGAAGAATATCAGTTTCATTCTTTTCAATTCTATTATGAACTAATTCTATTTTCTAGAGCTTTGATGTAGCTTAGCATTGAACACAATTTATATTCCAAGTTATTTTATTTTCAATATTTCCATGATTGAGTGTTTATTCCTTGTTCTAAATTCTTACAATTTTTTAGCTAATTATTGTTCGATCTTTTAGATTACTATGAGACCAAGAGGTGATTTGTATTTAAAGCTCTAGGATTAAACACCATTAGTTGAGCAAGAACAAAGAAGCTTTACCGCGACTAGTGTGATTTTCAAGAAAAATCCAAATAACGTAATGAATCTCTAATTAGTTAAATTCACATAGAGATATGGAGTCATTAGCTGGATATATTTTTTGGTATTGTTCAAGAGAAAATATTGAATAGTTAATAGATTTTTATCATCAACTTGGGATAATTGAGATTCTATAACAAGGAAGAATAAATTGTATGAGATTTGCTAGGTGAAGTCAAATGCTCTAGAATTATTCTTATTATTTTTAAAATCTTAATTTTAATGTTTTTTTTCTTCAGTTTAATTTAGATAAACCATTCTTCAAATTTCAGTGTCCCAAATAGTAATTAATTTAGTCAATTTTAATTCTCAATAACATAATTATTCCTTGTGGGTTCGATAACCGTTTTCTTTAAAACACTTTACTACTTGTTACGATTCTGTGCACTTGTAGATATATTTTTATGCGAACAAGCTGTTCTACCCTTCCCTCGATAGAGAGCGGGTCCTGCCCCCTAGGCGGCCCGAACAACTTACCCTGACCTCCGCCGCAATGAAGAGTGGGCTTAGCACCAGCCTGACCCAAATTTACCCTTCCCTGCAATGTCAACAGGCGGGAGCGGGTCCAGTAGTAAACTGTCCGAACAACGTAACTCCCGCAGGACCAAATGGGAGAACTGGGCCAAAGGTTGTTCTACCACTCACTCATGCGATGGCGAGCGGGTCTTGTCCCCCCGGTAGCCCGAACAACTTACCCCGACTCCTATCGCGGTGAACAAGTGAGCCAGCCACATCGCTGTCTGAATTACTTCCCTGCGGGATAGTAAAGGGAAGGGTAGGCCTAAAGGTTGCCTTTTCTCTCCTTCTGTGGAGTGCGGGTCAGCCTTCGGCTACCAGAAGACAAAATCTTCATCAGCAACTTACCATTCCTTGCAATGTCATCCTCAGGAGTGGGTCCAGTTGCAAACTTCTCAGGACCGTACGTAACATAAGTACTCCATCCCCATTATCAAAATGACTTCAAAGCTTCTTTGGCCCTCTTTCTTTCTATTTTCAGATTGTCTTCTATGACTCTTCCTTCCCTTCCATTATTTTCATATTTTCTCTCCTCTTTCTGTGATGGCTTTCATACGTCTTAAAAAAAACTTGTTGTGCCATCATACGTCTTGAATGAAAAAAAAAAAAAACTTGCTATGATGGCTTTCTGTGGTGGCTTTCATGTTACGGGATTGTGGCTTTAGGGGCTTAAGGCTTCTTTACGTGGGCTGTAGATTGGGTTAAAATTCATGTGGCTCATAATTGTTTCCCGTCTCTGCAAATCTTGGAGATAGGATTAAAATACATGTGGCTCAATTTTTCTTGCAGATTTAGATAAATTTGGTTTCTTTTTTTATGCAATTATGTTTTACTTCTTACTTTATTTACAAGTGTAAAGAAATCGAAATAGCACTTATAAAAATAAAAATAAAATCTATTGATTTTCTTGTTTATATATATATATATATTTTTTTTTTGAGCTTATATTCAGTATATTTTAGTTCTGGATATGTGTGTGATAGGACACCAATCATTTAGAATAAATCATGGTTGATGTGTCTCTACCAAACAATTTTCTTTATGTTCTATCGCATAGCAAGACTAGCTTCTGATCTAATTTCTGT